>JAHPZR010054582.1:0-10043 GCA_019787425.1 Platygyra sinensis | reverse complement strand
GAGGAGAGGTGGTCACCAAGTAATTACAAAACTGAGGTATTAAAAGACTTACATGTACAATGTATAAGTTTATACTGGTGATTACAAAGAAACTTTCTTACAGTCTGACGTGTATGCTATACATGTTCATGTTTGAGGTAACTTCAATATAATAATATAGGTATAACATTGCAAATCTACCTCATCAGATTTATTTTCCTCCTTATCATCATTCATTGCACTGAGAAAGTCTACATCATCACTCAAATTGAATGAATCCTCACAATCCTCAACTTGGGTAAAACCTGTTAAACAAAAGTAATCAGTGAGAGACATCTCTAAATTGCCCAGGGACATAACAACCACTTGACATTTGCTTTAAATCCGCTTTCATTTCAACTCAACACATTCCCATTCACCCTTTCCATTGCCTGACAGAAAAAATTATGCACACACGGCAACAATAAGCAAGAAGAGAGGTGGAAATCCTGTTGTAATCTATTTCGCTTCCTGTTACATGTAGGCCATAGCTTAGAAAAGGCATGAATCCCCCCTCCCCACAAACACATACACAAAAGTAAAACAGTTCCAATAAGTCGGGATAGTCAGTCAATAATCGATAACCTTTGATAACAATCGATAAAAAGCAATTATTTTTTTCGAAATTCAACAAAAATCAATAAAAACATTCATTGTGAGTAATCGATAATGATCGATTTTTGAATTAGTGCTATCGATTTTATCAATAAATATGGAATTTATCGAAACCATAGTATCGTACCAATTTTCAAAACCGAAACGCCAAAAGATATTTTAGAGCTTGCAGAGCCACTTATAACTAACTGTATATTATCTCACTGTTTTAGTATATACTAAAACAACTATTCACCTCAGTGTCAGTTGTTAGCGTTGGATATTTACCTCGCCACTTCGCGGCTCAGTAAATATCTACCCCTAGCCACCTCCACTTTGGTGAATATTTGTTAATTATCGATTGACTACCCCAGGCAGTAAGTTCAGGCACTGTCAGCCCAACTCATGATGCAAGGAGTTATTATCTCTTTTTACATGTTTTTACATGAAACATGAGGTAAGTCATTTTCATCGCAAAAATAGCAAAATTTCAGCAATAAAGTCGATTACTTTTCTCCGTACAAACCTTGATATAATAAATTCAAACCGATGTAACACAACACCTCCATAATGCTGGAAGGGGAAAGTCACGTTTCGCGTAATCAAACTCGATCGTGTATAAACGTCTTATTATTAGATGTTGGCCGTAGTATGCCACGTTATTTCTGAACGTTCGCATAAAGATTGAAAGAAAATGAAATAAATATCTCCTCGCATTGTGAGCTTGGAAGGCCTGTGACAAAAACAGAGTTCCGACGGACGGCCATTATAAAGACCGAGTGAACGGAACAATTAGAAGGCTATCTCTTGATTTGTTTTACGGCCAGCCTTGAATAGTTATATACCGCTACATACCTCGATTAGATATAGCCCTCTCAAGGTCCTCGTCACCAGAAGAATCAGATAGGCTCGGTTCTTCGTGGAACTCTGGATCATACTTTCCTCTCTTTGCTTCTTGTTCAAAAATATTTTCAGTGTCATCTTTTGTAGTCGTCCAACGTTCACTGTGTACATCATAATAAGCTTTACGATGTTTCCAGAAAGCTGCTCTCGATAAATATCCATTGCAATGGCCACACCATAGTCTAGATTGTTTTCTCAAGCGGGACTGACCCCTCGAAGACATCTTTCAAATCGTGAACACCACTATAATTTTGTCATTCGCGCCGAAAGTCGAATGTTGATGTGATGATTCGTGATGCAACTTATGACAACACTGCGCATGTCAGGTGTCTTTTCGACCGAGAAGACTGGGTTAGAGTATTCTACTTCAGCCAATCACATACCGTTTTTATGGAAGAAAGCCAATCAGAATCTCGTCTTACTGGCGGGAACACGGCGGGCACTTTTGTCGGCGTGATTAAAGGCCACTTCACTGTGATGTTTCCGGTTTTCAGCGTCGTTTTCTCAGTTAGCTTCTGTTCGCTTATGCCTTCTGCTTCGTGATCGTTCTTCATCCACAAAATGGAAGATCAATACGTTGTTTTGCTGGAGAGGGTCGCCGCTGAAAACATGCAAATATTTTTATTAGCTTATGGGTCTTATAATCAACTAATAAAATTTGAATTGGCACTCTATTAAATCTTAACCCTAGATTAATGTAAAAACTGCTCTAGTTGATTTCTGCACTTTTTGTTTGATTGCTTAGAAAATCCAGAGGAGACTTCAAACCCTAAAGACTATGCCTTGGTCAGAGGACAAGAAAGCTTTGGTAGAACAAGCTGTTGGAAGTTCCCAATACACCAGTTCTGATGAGTCAGACTTTTCAGATGATGAAAATGGACAACCTAAACTTTCTGGGTATCTCGTCAAAAAATTGCCATGGGAAAGGTCTGCATTGACGAAAGTGAAAAAAGCTCTTGATGATGCACATATTAAAAGCCTAAATGTGCGAGCAAGAGTGAACATGGTGGCAAGGCGATTACATCCAATGCCCTCGACAAAGCCCCGACCTATTGATGGCCTGGAATGGGCAATGAGGCCTGAAGAACCAGCAACAGCTACTAGCCCCACCTTCAGCCCTCCAACACCTGCAACTCCATCTGACAGAATCCGACCCTCAACAACAGGAAGTTCATCTCGCAGCATCCTCACTCCTGCAGCACTTGCAACTCCGTCTGATAGCACCCGACTCTCCGAAGCAGAAAGTTCATCTCGCAGCATCCTCACTCCAGCCCTTAGAACTCCATCTGACAGTGCCCGACCCTCCACAACGGGAAGTTCATCTCACAGCATCCACCCTCGAACACTTCCATGTACAACTCCATCACACAGCAACCGACTTTTAGGAACAGGAAGGTCATCCCACAGCACCCTGCCCACTGCAACAGGAAGTTCATCTGACTCCTCAGCAAAGAGGAAAAAAGTGCCAAAATCAAAGAAAGACACTGTGCGTAGGCCCTTAAAAAGAGTTGTCACTTCTCCAGAGTGCTAAGTTTATTGAACATTAATGGCATTGATTATAATGAGGACGCTTGATTTTATTCTGGGAGAACCCCAAATTTGCTAAGTTTAGTCAATTTCAGGAAGACATCAGTACACCAGTTTCAATTTTTATAAAGGAAATGGCTGGCAATGTTTTGTTTTAGGTGCATAAGTTTGTCTTTTGATTTACAGTTTTTATGAAATGTTTGATAAGAAAGCTCACTAATCAAAAATGGACAGTGCGCATAGGTGACTTTGTGGCGAGTTGACACTTGCCCAGTTTACTGAGTTTATTTCATGTTAAATGATCACGGAAATTGTACTTTGTCTTTTTAGTGTTACTGTAATGTTGGAAAAGAAAGCCTGAAATACAAATTTAAAATGTATAGCGACTAAGATGACAGTGATGATGATGATGACATATTTTTAAGTGACATAACAAGAGGTTCACAATTTCGTCTTTTTAATATAATGTTACATTGTTCAGTAACTCAGGTCTTGCAAGCAGGGCTTCTTAAAAAATAAATCATTTTAAAGAAGTACTGTACTGTCTTGATTGTCGCTTTGCGCGACGCGTTTAAGCATAAAATTGGGATTAAACTGCCTTTACGCCAAGTGTAAATATGGCGTAAAGAAGTATTGTCTTTACTGTCGCTTTACACGCTATTTTAAGTGTAAAGTTGACATTAAACTGTCTTTACGCGAAGTTTAAAGTTGGTTTAAAGGCGCCTTAACGCCATCTTCACGCGAATGTTTAAAGGAGGCGTAAATCTCGACTTTACACCAGCTTTACTCAAGTTTAAAGGCGGCTTAAAGAAGTCTCATTACGCCAACTTTACACATGCGTAAAGGTAGCGTAAAGCTTGCCTTTACGTAGCGTAAATGTACCGTAAAGTTGCGTAAATGAGAACTTTACGCAAGCTTTACTCAAATATAAAGGCGGCTTAAAGAAGTCTCATTACACCGACTTTACACATACGTGTAAAGGCTGCGTAAAGCTTGGATTTACATATCGTAAATGTAGCGTAAAGTTTTGTAAAGGAGAACTTTACGCTAGTTTTAAGTAAACATTACGCCAACTTAAGTTTGATTGTTCGTGCTGTGCTACCCTCAAGGTTGACACCCTTTTCCAAACCCATTCACTGTTTAATTAAATCGCCGCCACTTTATGCTCCTTCGCTAGCACTCACTTTCACATTGAAATTGCTAGTATAAATAATGTTTTTGTATTGTAAGTAGTTTGCAAGTGTACTTGACTGTCTCACCATGTTGTAAATTATGTTTGTAGTTTGATATAAAGCATATGTATTAAAAAACCTTGTAGAACAGTACTATGTGTTTAGTCATCTTGAACTAAGCAAACGAAGTATCATTTCAGTGAAAAATTTGGCAGATTGCGTAGTTGTAAAGTGATCTTTTGATTGGTTGATAATAATAACCATCAGATGACTCGTTTCCCTTGGGAAAGTACTCGAAAATAATTTATGTAATGCATTTAAACCAAGAAACATCAAGACAATATTATAAGATCGGATAATGAAATTGTTGTACTGGCGACACAGACATTGATAGTGAATAAATATAAAACATACATATATGGAGCAAGTGAATGGTACTGCTTTTATTGCCAAGAATACTATCTTCTGCATTATATAATCAAGCAAAAATTAACAATCAGACATCAAAACAATAAACGATCATGCGACTGTCTCGTGATTTCAGACAATAGACTTTGAAGTCCCTTCCCGAATAACATCCCGTGATTTCGAGAATCTTCGCTTGGTTGAGCCAGATTATACATTCCAAAGGATATATAGTATGCAATCAAATAGTATGACTTCATGGCACAGTTGTGCTGTTTTTGTCAAAAGGGAGCATTGACCATTGTTGGAGTAGTAAAGCGGGGCTTGTTGGAGAGATGTTTTTGCTTATAGGTAGTAGAAACAAATGGGAGTGGATTGTCGGTATTACAGGACATGTAGTCAACTTGAATAACTTAACTTGAATAACTTTACTTATCAGTTATTCTAAGCAGCCAGTGCTCTCTTATTTTATTTTTTATATCTAACAAATGTATTTAACGAGGCAAAGTGAGAGAGAAATAAACTTGTTGTTGAATGTGAGACAAAGTTCTAAGAAACCCGACAAAACATGTGACCACAACAATGCGTGATCAGTGGAGAGAAACGAACATCGAGTTGTTTCTTTTAGCCCGCCCTGTTGGACTGATCAAACATTGGCAATTTTTTAACATCACGCAGATCCGAATAAGAGGAGAATTACTTTTAATGCGCAGTTACAATGTCTGAAATCGAGTACAAGAGCTTAATTCTTGAAATAAGTAAGAGACTTGACGAACTGAACTTACTCGAGGACATACTTCTTGTGTTCGAAAGAAAGATTGCGTCTGGTAGGGAAGACATCCAGAATGCTTGGTCGTTGTTTAGCAAACTGGAAAAACAGAATGATCTAGGAGCTGATCGCCTGGAGGATATAAAAGATCTCCTAAAAAACCACGGAGAGTGGTCTCTCAACGACAAAGTCGAGAAGTTCGAGAGAAAAAGACAGGAATATCACAGCCTACTTGAACAGATCACCCTGGAACTCGACAAGCTCGATGTGAAAAGGCTGGTTACCATTTGCCGCCGAGAAAAGGTATTGAAAGAAAGTGAGGGCCATTTTCAAGACGTTCGCTCGTTATTTGAAGAGCTTCAAACCCACAGCAACTTAGGAATTCACCGTTTGGACATTTTGAAGAAGATTCTGAGAGATACGAAGAATCATGTTCTCCTCAAGGAAGTGGAGGAGTTTGAGGAGCGAAGAAAGCAAGAAGATGAACTCAAAAGGAAGGAGGATGATTTTAAAAGGAGAAAAGGTATTTGTTTCTTTTTAATTCTTTCATACAAGCAGTCACATAAATAGAATACACTTTGTGAGCTGGAAAAATACGCTGTGTTTGTACTGTTTTTGACTTTACCACGTAGACGCATGCAAGCTAAATGTTTCGGTGGCCTTCAAGGTGTGACGTGTGACAGTTAATTAATATACTTTGCAAGTTTCAAAGCAAGCCGATCTACAAAGTTGAAAGCAGAGAAAATCAGTGTAAAGATCAAATGACTTTCTTTTTATACTTCTAAACCGCAAACTCTACGAACTGATAGAAAACATGCAATGTATAATACAGTCAAAAAGCCTGAAGCGTTCCGCCTAAACAATGACAAGACGCAAATCTGTGTGAACTTGGGCTCTTCTGGTATATCGAGCTGTGAACGTGATGAAATCTCACTTGTCTTTTGTTGATTGTTTTAAAGCTAGTCGACGTTTCGGTCAAAAAATTCCAGAATTAATTATTGCCTGAGAGCTAAAGTTTATATGGGAACATCTTTTTCGAACTTTTCAGTCTTACGTGATTTAAACGAAAAAATTACCTCGGCGGACTAGAAAAGCCGGAGAACGGAACAAAAAACAGAACAGAAAGCATAACAAGAAGATAATCATTCACCGCGTGGCGTTCGGCACGAAAACTAAAATGAACTTTGCTTCTGGGTAATTTCAGCCTTAGAAGCCAGCGAGTGGTCACAAATTACTCTCTGTATCCCTACAAATGTCCTGATTTTCATCTCCGAAAGATTTTGCCCCAATTTCGAGCAAATAAACATTCTCTAAGAGCGACGCCATTACCCTCCATTACTTTTAATATAGTCTCATGTTGTAATTATTTTCAATCGACCCCACAAGCTCTAAGCTTTAAACCCTATCGTGCTTAAATAATGGCTATGATGACGACTCTCGCTTGCATACTAAGTAGCTAACTTGACAAAACTTGCCCGTTGTCTTTTGTTGATTGTTTTTCAGCTCTAGCATAGCACGAGCAACCAAGCATGAATGAATGAATGTTTATTTGCCACACAGTAATATTACAGACAATCAATAATAAGAGCAAAGTAGTTTAAATGTAAGCATTGTATATTCTTGGTGTAAATTTTACCCTCTGTCCGTTGTTTACGCCCGGTGTGTGCATTTGTGTGTGGCTTTAGCGGAGAAGAAATCATAGTATTCGTGCTTCGGCTAAACTACAGAATACAGGGCCACTTATTTACATCTCATTGAATCACAAAGGTCCCTATTGTGTTATGCTTCCTTCTTCAAAAGATTTTGACACATGTAAAACAGGTGGTCCGAAGTGGCCCTGCATTCTGTAGTTGCTCCCGTGCTTCTTTTCAAAGACGACGCTTGATTAGATACAAATCCACCATTTTTTTTAACCATGAGCGTCTGTGCGTGCTCTCTAATCATGCGCATGCGCAGAGACAATAAGAAGGCACGCATGCGTTTTAGGGCCCCGACGGCGATTTGTGACTGAATGCAGACAAAAATAATGAAGGGCATATTTAACCTTGGGCTCCCTTTGGGAAGCCCAAGTAATTAATGCCTTCATTAATTCAGAGCCGCTTCGATTCTTGGCTTCAAATTTCGAAAAGTCAACTGAATTTTGTAATCATCCAACCGTAGAGAAAGTAGCAGGTCGTAGCATTATGCTATGTTTGTTTGGCTTTTTGCAACTTGAGTTGATTCTTCGTAGTTTGCTGGATTCAGCTGGATGCTGGTTTTAGTTGAGAGGTATAATAGGTTTTACTTTAGATTTAATGATTCTAGTAGGGAGCTTAATCATTTGAGCAATATAGCATTACAAAACAATTATTACATTGTCTCCAAAGCATTCTGAATTGAGAGAGTCTTAAATCTTGTTACACAGTACAGTAAGTTTGTGAGTATGACCTGACGTTCTGTCTATTTGTTTCAGCACAAGCACTTGCTGTTGCTTCATACACTGGAAATAAATTGTTGGGTCGTAAGTAATGCATTGAGTTTTCCTTTTTTGCTTGTAAAAGGCTGTTTGACTTTTGGGCTCAGGGCTATTTCAGTTTACTGCAGCTTATTACATACAATTTGTAGGCTGCTTTCTTTTTAAACATATAATTATGATCTTTCATATATTCACTTGCATTCTCTCAACTGTGTTGGTTATGAATATATGATCTTTCAAATATTCACTTATATTCTTCGAACTGTGTATATGATCTTTTATATATTCACTTGCATTAATCTCTCAACTGCGTTAGTCATGAATGTCATATTTGATCTTTCAAATTTTCACTTGTATTCCTTGAACTGTGTTAGGGATCCACTGCATAGTCTCCAAAGCATTCTGAATAGAGAGAATCTTTAATCTGGCAATACAGTACAGTAAGTTTATGATTTTGACGTTCCGTCTATTAGTTTCAGAACAATCACTTGCTGTTGCCTCATACACTGGAAATAAATTGATGGGTGGTAAGTTATGCAGAGAGTTGTCCTTTTTTGCTTGTAAAAGGCTCAGAGCTATTTCAGTTTACTCCAGCCTGCTTTCTTTTTAAATATATATGATCTTTCATATATTCACTTGCATTCTCTCCACTGTGTTGGTTTTGAATATATGATCTTTCAAATATTCACTTGTATTCTTCGAACTGTGTAAGAGATCCATTGATTTCATGCAAACGTTACTAGCATTTTCAACTACACTTACATTAGCGGTACTTCTCGAAAGGAGACGCATTGTGGTCTCTGTCACACAAACTGTTTAAAATTGTACCTGCCATTTAAAGTGACGGACGTATCAACAACCGTGAGACAAAAGGACCCCGTTGGGTTATTTGTGTATTCTATCTGTGGTACTCAAACAGCTGCTTCGCGAAATGTGTCTGACACTTTATATATCTCCATGCCTGTGTTTTCCTTGTTTGTTTTTTCAGGCGTTTCCTCAGTACTGAACATCAAGACTGTATTCAAAGCTGTTGCAGGTGGTATAACAGTAGTCGCTGCCATGGAAGTCTTGAGTCGTTGGAGCACGTTTGATCAGCTGGTCACCGCCGTTAATATCTGCGTTCTTCCTGCGGGCGCCAGTCTGGTGAGGCTAACTGACGGCTGTGTGTGCCTCACAGTTCGAGCTGAAACTCTATCAGCTCTTACTACCTTGTGGAATTTATATCAAGATGGGACACTGGAGAGGCGGCTGTACAACTTCTTTGTCACCGACGAAGTAAAAAAACGTGCAGGTGGAGAAACAGTTGAAGTGATTGCGACCATCGAGGAAGAAGAATACGACAAAGCTCGTTTAGAGTTGATGAATGAAGCTCAAGGTAAGTAAATTTCGTAAAACTGAAAGTAAATCAGCATTTGAAAACGTTTCATCTGATTGGTGTATTATAATAACAATAACAATAACAATAACTATAACTATAACAATAACAATAACAATAACAATAATAATAATAATAATAATAATACTTAATTTAACCACGTGTCACCTAGGAGCTGAAAGCTCGTTTAAACGTGAACGTGAAACTAATTACAAATAATAAACAAATAAGGATCACAAGTTCTTGAAGTATATCTTCAAATATATCTGCAAAACAACACCTTAACACATTCGATGACATCCTTCGCCTTAACGGTTATCCACAGAACAATATAGAGCGGACAAGACGCTCACAAAACCCTCAGCGAAACCCTCAACATGCCAACACAGAATGGTCATATCTAAAGATTCCTTACATCTCTGAACGACTTCATCACAGGGTCACTAACATCTTTAGAAAAGAAAACATTCCAGTACGCATTGCCCACAAATCCTACACGCTCAGACAAGCCCTATCCCATACCTCCACGGAGCGCAAATGTACTAGAGACAAATGCCCCATCTCTAACACCGGATTGTTCTTACGAAGAAATATAGTGTACCAGCTCACGTGTAACAGCCACGATCAACAATGTATTGGTAGCATGATCCACGACCGCGTAAGAAAATATATCAATAACGAAAACTCCTCTGTTAAAAAACATATCTAGTCCTGCAAGACTAAAGACTACAAAGGCATTGATGTTAAGATTATTATGAGCGAAAACGACCCTGCTTATCTACGCCTCCATGAAGCATTTTACATTAGAAAGTACAAGCCCACACT
>JAHPZR010054581.1:5000-7500 GCA_019787425.1 Platygyra sinensis | reverse complement strand
TCCTGTAATCCTCAACACTTATTACATGTACATGTACATGTACATGTAGCTATACACTGTAAAGAGTAATTTAATTACTAAAGAGCTCTCCATCAAATGTAATTGTTTGTATTCTTTGCATGATAATATCAGTCTTCATCATACGGGCCTGACTCACAAGCTTTCAAAACTGAGTGCTGTGGTGCAGGAACATAAACAAAAATACAAAGCCAGTCTTGAGTCCAGCCAAGCTGACAATGCCCTGGTAAGTTTGTAAGATTAGCTTCATACGATATACTGTATATATGCCACAGTATTACATGTATGTTTGTCAAACATAGGAATGTAGAGAGCCACCTTAACATAGCAGGTGCCCATACAAACTAAATGTCTGATCACTACATGTATAGGCCATTCTGAAACTCAGCAGGGAACTGGGGCGAGTTTCAAATTTTAACCAATCGATAAACTGACACCACCACATAAAGATCATGTTTGAGACTGGTCATTTAACCAAGTATGATGCTTTTGGGGTGAATAGAGACCAAATTTGGACCTTGAAATATGGTTCAAAATCCATACAAATGTCTCTAAATTCGAGACAGCATCCCCCAAAACATATAAACTCTTAAAATTTTTTATCAGTTTTGTGACAACTGTAAAATCCCGTTATGCACCTACTATTTGAAAGAAAGCTGAAATAAAATCGTAATGTTTGGCCATTTTAAAGAGTATCACGGAAATCATAAAAATTTTAAGAGTTTATATGATTTTGGGGGACGCATCTCAGAATTAGAGACGTTTTCTGCTGGATTTCTTCGAACCATATTTCAGGTTTCATACATTTTTTTTTTTTTTTTTTTTTTCTTTGGGGTCTCTATTACACTTATTACACAGCATACTATGAGGTCAAAATGACCATCTCCACACTGAATCTATATCAGTCGGTGGTGTGCAGTTTTATTCAATTTGTTAACATATTGAAACTCGCCTCCAGTCCCTGCTGAATTCTCAGATACCAACCAATTCATTTTGGGAGATTAGCTAATATGATTGAGATCCTGCTTTAGCATATGATTCACTGGCTTTAGTATGCAACTTTGTTATGCATGGAGTGTACATGTAGAAGTTCTGTTGTGACACACACAGAGTACATGAGAGTTGCCTTCTTAAAGGAAGACAGTGTGCGCAGGAGTTTGCTGTTCAACCGGCTCCTGTCGTCTGCGGGGGTGAGCCTGGTTACCTTCACTCGTGTTCCCAAAATGCTCAAATGCGACTAACAGAAACAGATCCATCCGAATGGGATGGTGGCTCAGAGAAGCAAAACCATAAAGAAGTTTTCTCGAGCTATATTTTTCAAGGGATAGGCTCTACGAATTTTGAAAAACACTGGCTAGTTTTTTTCAAATGTTCCAATCCTTTTCCCTCCTTGCCAAATGCTAGAGATGCCTAGGCAGGCAAATAAATGTGTTTCGGTGTAGTTGATAAAGTCGCTAGATAAACAAAAAACTGCATCACTTATTTTTGGGTGTTTCCATTGATGCAGGAAACATATTTTCGAGCATTGTAAAAATGATGCGAAAAATACCGTGAGCAGTGCCCCTTTAAGGTGCAAACATCATTACTTGATGATGCACAGCAACATGGAATAAGCAATGATTCAGTTTGTTTTTATAAACAAATGTGTTTTTTCCCCAGAAGAAATGTGAAACATTTTTCTTGCACAAGTGAAGTGAACTTAAGTACACCAATGTCATTGAGGCATTGCATCATTGGATTTATGATGTGTGGTTGCATAGCATACTGAGTCTGCTATGGGCTGCTTTGCTACCGTGGTAGCTTATCTTATCATGGTGCATGTAAATTGAATGCTGTCAGCCATAGTTTCAGAATGTTCTGGATGCATCACATGCCTACAATTTGCTATAGTAGTAAATAATTCTGGATTGGTGCGTAGTCAGCGCTCCTTGGTAAAGTGTTCATTGATACAGTGCAACAACACTTGAGGGATTACTCGATTCACAGCAATCTATGGACCTCCTCAGGCTGACCCATCAGTTGCACATTTTCTTGACACCTCGGCTACAAATCAACAGCAACCATTACACAACGTCAACGACCGACGACCTGTGTGCTTCTGGCATTCACACTTCCTTAAGAACTAATCAACACTGATTTTTCAGAAAACTTGCAGCGGATTTATGAAAACATTTCTGTTTATTTAACTGTTTGTTAGCGCTATGGGATTTTTTTTTTATACCATTTAAATTTAGTTTCCTTTGCTGCCGTCAGATTGTTTACCAATTGTCGGGACCGGAAACATCGAAAGAGTTTGAAAACTTAACTATCGCCTCATAAACTGAATATCACTTCCAGCTTTCAGACACTTGAAACAGTTGTACAACATATCGTTGCGTTCCTTCAGGTTTTTAAGATGTCGAGCGGGGAGACTGAACCGGGAAGGCAAAATCTGCGGGAATTGTGTCGATATTCATTGCTTGCATAGCTCTCAGCAATCTGG
>JAHPZR010054581.1:0-2500 GCA_019787425.1 Platygyra sinensis | reverse complement strand
GTACCTGACTTTCATTCAATTACCGGTATGTGGCCTTCTGTGTAACCGATAGTTAATGCTAATTATGGTGGTGTAATGGTGTGACCATACTTCCGTCATTTTGTAACCTACGTTTAGCTTTATCCAGTCCTCGAGGAGAAACGTTTTCTCCGGGGATGATGCGGCGCTACCACACATAGGCTATCAAGCTTCTGTCTTCTTATAATTTTTTCATTTCTGAACAATTTTGTTTTTGCAGCAAGCAGTTATTGCTATTTTGGGAATCGTGACATGGATCAAACTAACAAGACAACGGTAAGCGGACTTGATGTGGACAGTCTGCCTTGAAATATATTTAAAGTTTTGTTTTTTACGTCTGAGTGTTGGAGTGAATCGATCTAGGTTCAGAGACGTGAGAGTGATCTTATATCTCAAACTAGGCTTTTCCACAGTTGTGCTAGCACTTTTTAAACTGATCTTAGTTTGCAAAACGAGCCTTTTTTGGCATTTTTAATCATTTTGAAGAAGAACAGTTTGCGGTCGTAGCTAATCGAGCATGTTTCAGTTAGTCTTAAATTATGTTTAGTTACAATTCTTTCCAACTGATGTGTGTTCAAAATCTCATGATACTCCATTTTTACGAGTCAAACATTTTCTCTTTGTAATTTGAATTAGTCTGGCAATCTGCTCGTGTCCACTCCCGCTCTCAAAACTAAAACAAGATGGCGTCAGCCGTTTCTGGCAAACTACTGATCGGTGTAATATTGTGTAAGTTAGCCTTCTGTTTTGTGACTATTTCTTGAGGCAAATATTTATATTGGTTGAGAGCATAGCAACTGAAACTGTCATATCAGGAGAATTTAAATACAAAAGCGCTACTATATCCCCCTCCCGGGACCGGATTGCAATAAGTGAGGGATGCTTGTCAGAAACTTTAAATTAAAGCCCAAAAAGAGATCAACATGGGCGTGGCTCGTGCTCAGTTCCATCCCTAAAAGATAGCAGAATGAAAATGACAGCGTTGTTTCGACTGTTTTCTTTGGAGTGCAGCCTAAAAGGTGCCTTTAAGGACGTTCGCGCCCAAAAACTTCCCACGCACAGATTTTTTTAAAACTTTGACTGCAGGTAGAAAGTGATAAGATTAGATTAAAAACGTAAAAATAATCGGGGGTCACCGAACTCGTTTTGAAGATAAGGCGCAGCTCAGATCATAGCATTTCTAGGATTTCCAGTCATTCGAGGCAATTCTGTCGGATTCATTACTGTCGGCATATATTTAAGTTGAAGAATCATATCTAAGTAATGTGTGTGTTTAAACAGCATGTATAGGCCTATTTGATAGATCTTTGCTACATATGTCATTAATCAGCTAGAATTAGCCTTAAAAACAACAACTTCTAAGTTACGCACACCTGTGTCCACGTACCAATTCGGCCCTATTTGAATAGCGCATGTATGAGAAAATAATTAAAACTTCCCACGTACAGATTTTTTTGTGGTTTAGTATAATGGACAAGAATCAGAAAAGGAAGTGATCTGCCGAAAAAAAAGTGGGGGTCACCGAGCATCCAACAAAAATACTCGCGCACAAAGTTAACGCAAAGGTCATCAGCCCTACATTTTGTTCAGTTTTCGACTCCGTGCGCGCGCTTGAAAATGACGTGGCACGCGCGTGACAATGAATAGCGTGTGCACTAGAGATGCGCAGTTAGCAATGGGCGCGAACGTCCTTAAGGCAAAAAATAGCGTGTTTTGTCTTCAAAACCCTAAGTAAGACAATAATCCGTGATTTACACTCCTCAATGAGACGAAAAAACATTACTGAACTACTCGTACGGGAGTCCGTCTCCTTGAAAATACTTCACGGTAGTATGACATCTTCGAACTTTGCCTGGTGTTAACCTGTCATTTTTATTATTGACCATGCATTTCTGTTTCAGTTTTGTGTTTTTCTTGGTATGGTTCGTGCTATGGTTGATCGTAACTGTTATTCAAGTAGTAGTTGTTCTCACTGCTTGGCTGATCTGGTATAGAATCCGAAAAGTGGTGGAATCAGGAATGCGAAACAAATCGGAGAACGCCTTGTGTGTGCCCCGCTGACAAGACGTTGTTCCGTGTACGAGGTAAAAGGAAACCCAGGCACTTTCCCTACATAATTTAGTGACCCAGACGCTGGTTCGTGAAATTTAACATTATTTTTTTAAATTGTTTTCAGAGGGAACTCTGATAATCTCTTGGGTAGGGATGTACCGGTCTGGGTTCACGGAGCCCTAACCCGGCACTAGACCATGGACAAGCTTGATTTTTTGCAATCCTATTCCTAGACAATTCACTAAAACCCTAACCCTATCCAGACAAGCTATTGTTCCATGTAGGACCTTTATCACTAATCGTAGTTCCCCATGTGCGTACTACACATTAAAAACTCAGTGGTCTTACGAAAGTTACTTTCCGAGTTTGAATTTCTATTATAGAACCCCGGGTTAATAGCATCCTGTTCTCCACTAAATCATTTTTGCAC
>JAHPZR010054579.1:20000-21577 GCA_019787425.1 Platygyra sinensis | reverse complement strand
TTTCTCACTTGAAGTGGGCACTGTAAAGAGCTAAAACTGATAGGGAATTTGTCCGATTGCCCCCCAAATTTTGACAGTGGGCAGATTAACACATAAACAACAAAAAATGTCTGCGAATTTTTTCTTTCGAAATATCTTTTCAAGGAGAGCAATTTTTGTACAAACACTTCACATTTTTTTAATACTATTTCGAAAACATTCCATAACTTTTCACTGCAATTGAGTATGACAAAACGCAGACACGTTTATTTTAGCGCTTTGGGTCCGGAAAATGAGGAACAAATTATGTTAGCGAAAGACAAAATTCGCTTTGACTTGTAGCTTTGAAAAGGCGAGGAAGTCGTGAAAAATTCAATAATTCCTTTTATTCCAAAATTATTGGTATAGTTCGATAGCCAGCTATTTAAGCTTTAATTTGATGTAAAGATTTAGGTATTCACGGTTTAAGCTGGACGCGCTACATTGCTTGGACGCGAGACACCCCTAAAGGTATACTGTAACCTTAAGTACAAGAAGCGAGTAAAGAAACATTTTCGCACCTATTTTCTAATCTTTCTTCTGTTATTGAAGTTATTCTATTTGTACAAGTAACCACACGGCTCGTTCACTTTGGAACTGATTTGCGCTTGTGAGGTTTTGAAAAAGCGGAATTGACACGAGCAGCTTCGGTTTGGCGACACTGTCACAGTCATATGCTCAAGACTTTTATAAATACACGAAATAGTCTAAACCTCGATAGAAACACGGTACATGTTTTCTATTCCTTATTAAGTAATAAGACCTTAATTAGCTCTGACTAAGTGATTAAAAGCATTTTCTTGAAGAATGTTCGCACAACACAACATTTTTCGCAAAATTTCAACAATTTTCAAATATCACAATCCGTTTCCATCCTTGTCATCCTCAGCCATTCACACTTTCAAATGACTTCTAAACATTTGTCAAGTACTTCTCTACAAAATAAAACCATTATTGTTCAGGCTTAAATTATCGATATCTGTTTTTGACATTTCCAAAATCATGTTAAAAATGGTGACAGCCCTTAAAGCATTCGTATGGCAATCCCAGGAGGTTCGCCTAATGCACTCGCTGTAACTGCATTTCGCTGATCATCATCTATGGAGCTGGTATACCTTCTCAAATCAAAAGAGTATCTGATTTAAAATTTTGGTCTCTGCCATTTAACTATGAGCCCTTCTGATCATGAAAACGTTTAGGAGTCAAGTATGGGTATTCTAGTTATTATAGTTAGTATAGTATAGTATTGATTCTTTAGGCTAGGTTCCTGTTTCTTCGTGTTCTGTGCATGGGATAAGATTGCCTCATCACTTATAATCAACTCTTTATTCTAGAAATTGTGGTGTTACAGCCGGATGAAAAATGAAGATGTTTACATCACTGCCACTCTATATCGTAACCACTATGTTTGCCTTTGGATGTGTGTCAGGTATTTTTAAAGCTGACTGTGGTGACTAAATGTCTGCATGCTAGCTCAGCGGCCCATCAGGGCAGAACTTATCCCGGTTTTGTTAGCATGAAGCGGCTAGGAGTAATTCTCCCCCGCCCTGGATGGGATG
>JAHPZR010054579.1:15000-17500 GCA_019787425.1 Platygyra sinensis | reverse complement strand
AAACTTTCTACTGATATATAGCTTGTTGAGATTTTATTGAAATTGGTGCGCGAACGATTTTTTTTCCTGAAGGTTACCCGCGAAGGTAGGGAGTAACCTTGGTTCTACACCTAACAAGTGTCCTGCTCTGTTCAGTGACATTAGCCTGAGTCCACTATTTAACTTGCTTTTAAGAGCGATATTTTCGTCTAATTCTCACTATTTCCAATTTTATTCAGCATTGCGTAGTCGTGTGCTCAGGCAAGATCCCGCAGTTCTACCTAATGAGCCCGAGCTAATGAGCACTTCAGCTGAACTTAAAACCTACTCTCTCTGTTGTAGACATGTAACTTACGAGTTTTCAGCACATGTAACTTACGGCACATGTAACTTACGGGTTACCTTGGGATAACTATGGCTAGAACTTGTATTTATGCCAAAGAATTGACCTTGTAGATCATTCAGCTAAGTGGCTGCTATTTTACACTTAAACGGCCCGAGTACCTTTTTAACATTCAACTCGTTTTTAGGTGAGCCTTGCCCCGATGGCTGGACACGATATGACAACTACTGTTACCTGGTGAGCAGTACCATCACGCCTCAGGACGACGCTCAAAAGCACTGCGAATCCCTGGGTGCTGAACTGGTGAAGATAAGCAGTGCTGAGCAAAACGACTTTGTCCTGGATCTTAGCAAGCAAGAACCATCAGTGAGACTGGTTTGGATCGGGCTGAAATGGTATACAGGAAAGGACTTCTACTGGTCCGACTCCTCAGTTCCAGACTACACAAACTGGACTCCAGGTGAACCGAATGGGGAAGCTAGAGAGCCATGCGCATCGATGTATACCGGACCGAAAAAGACAAATCTTCCTATAGCCGCAGCTGGTAATTGGAATGATATTCCATGTAGCGGAGTTCCAGGTATTGGTTCTGTCTGCAAGAGGCTTCCCTAGTTTACAAGCCAATTAAACAAAAAGCTGCAGGGGGGCATAGGTGATGTTAAAAAATAAAGGTCTCTTGCCAAGGGACGTTTTAAAATATAATAAAGTAAAACAACGGACTAGATCATAGAATCTAGAGTAAAAATAATTGTAAGCAACGGGCTGTAGAGGAAAGAGCGGCTTGATAATAAAAATGTTACCATGGATTCTTTGTTGTTGTTGTTGTTTATGTAGACATCACTTTGACTAAGTTTGCAAAGATTTTTTAGAAAAACTTCATTAGTCTTTTCACTATTAATTCTCATTTTATCCCAACGACATTTATGCCCCTTATGGCCCGAGGTTTTATAAAAAAAAAAAAAAAAAAAAAAAAAAACCAGCAATGACATTCCTTCAAAAAGCTTAGTTCTATATTTTCGATCAAGTTGGGAATAAAACTGGCCATGGAATTTCTGTTATTCATAACGGAGCCTTAATTACATTCCTTGGTTTCGGTCATACATTCATAGCAATGAATTGGCGAAATAAAATGATATTCAATTCTTGCAAGTAAATAAAACACACCCGCGCGCACTCATTCACAAAAACCTTTTACAGGATGTAAGCTGAAATCATGTAACTGTCTGGTTTAATGTTTAGCTAGTAATCAGAAGAAACCTCCCCGTATAAAATTATTTCAGATCTCCACAGGAAAAACAAAACAACATAGCTCTGCAGTCTACTTTTTGCGTTAAAATATGCAAATTAAGCACGTGGCTTTTAAGAGAAGATCTCAAATATTTCAACCAGTTTCTTCCCTTTTCCTGATACATTTTTCGTACCCATACAATAAGTTCCGTATTCTTATACAACGTTTTTCAAGCTGGAGACTAATTTGGTGCTTGATTAAAGAGACACTTGGCTTCCGTTCAATAGCAAAGTCGAACTTATAACGGACGACCACCTTGGGGAAAGATCGAGAAGAAAGTGCCCATTGTAGCTTGGTGGCCGTTGTAAGAGTAACCGTGATTGAATTTTTTTTCGGTTTGTTCTTGTTAACCACCGAGTTAAACTTCTCAACTTATCAGTAAACAACAGGTTGAACTAGTTCATTTATGTTGCTCTCTTGGAAAAGTTTTGGTTAGCACCGCAGTTGAATCCATAGGCTTACCAACTCCTCTTCTAGGTGTGGTCACAGGTAACCTATTTCCCCAGTTAACTTCGCACATGTATATTTCCTGAGAATGCCTATCTCATCGGTGTGGGAACGCAGACCAAAATATCTAGCTAGCCACTTGTCAAATGTTATTTCGTGTGGTACCGTAACAGCGCTTTTCACAGCTGCTCATTCGTTCATTAGATTCTAACTGAATATAAAAAGAGTTCCTTATCAGGTGTAATCTACTGCAATTTAGTGCATATTAGCACACGATTGCAATACACGCAAAACAGGCTGTCACTGAGAAATAAAAGATATTCTGGACGCCCCCATTGAAAGCCAATCACTTGTTCTTATCTGTTTTTATTTTCTAGATTCTCTTAAGATGCATTATGCTCTTCCGTTCATAATGGTAAATAAATTATAAATTTAAGCGTTGA
>JAHPZR010054578.1:0-10861 GCA_019787425.1 Platygyra sinensis | reverse complement strand
AAATAAGGAAAGCTGCTAGCACTGCCATCATACTCAGCCAAGCCAAGGAAGACAGTCTTTTGATAAACACCACCAGAAGCAAGGCTGCTGTACACACCAAACACCATTCCTGGAGAGACAGGTCCACCTTGCTGCTCAGCAACTCTTTCATAGTGTGTCCAAGGACCATAATTCTCAATACGCATTTGCAGTAGGCAAGAGCTATTCTTATAACGTCCACAATGTGACCCCCTATTGGCCCCCACACGTCCCTTCCAATATCAGAATAGCTCGCTCTCACTCGTTTTCGAAGTCGACTCTTCGGGGAGATTTCGTACAGACAGTCGATCAAAAAAACTGAAGTCGAACCCTCGAGGACTCCGACCAGGAGGATAAGGGGTAAGACAGCGACGCCCCCCAAGGCGTAAGCGAAGGGCATAGCGAGAACGCTGTTGCTGGAAATGATTACATTCAAGACATGCCACAGTGCCAATTTGGCTGGAGCACGGGCATCGTCTGATAGTCTTTCTATCAAAGTTGTAGTTTTAGACTCTTCGAGGCTTTGAATCGACAACGTGACCGACTGTCTAAAGGAACAACTCACAGAACGAGAAATCAACACCATGCTGGAGTTCAACGCAAGTTGTAAGGAGGTCATGAACATAGATGATGCTTGGCTTGAAATTGAATTGCTTTTACTGGTATTTGAGTTCATGCTTGACCCACTCTCCTCCGAGCCCGCCCCCATCGAAAAAAAGCAGCGGAGTTGTTTCATTCGGGTTGTGATCGAGTTCGCCTTTTGCTCCATTCCGCTTGTCTCTTATTTGCAATGGGAGTTCTTCGTTGATTGTCGCCAAGTGAGGTTGTCTAATCACCGTTTTGCTAGACGTCGCGCTAATACTAGCTGGCCAGTTTATGGAAAATTTGTTCTTTTTCGAGCTATCGTCTCTGTCCATGGCGAATTCTTTCAGGTCTTGACTTTGAAACAGTCGAACAGAGGAAGTAGCAGATTTTTCCTTTTGCGTGAGTTTCACGACGTAATTCCGGCGGGCTAGTTGTTGACAGGCTACGAAACACGAAAGACAGGTTCCTTTCTTTCAGTCTTTGTTCGCAGAATGATTTGATCCCAAACTTCGATACGTTCAGAGCAAATGGACACACCGTCCTGTCTCCGATCGGAAAAGTTAAAACTCTTACGTGGTCACGCGATACGCTGTGAGGTCACCCCTGTGGGGACCACCGGGTGTGGGGAAAACACTTTCACGATTTGAAAGTTACAGCTGACAAAATAAGTTAAACAAAGTCGTAGCCTATGCTGCTAAATCAGATGTAAAAATCGCTGCCTTTCTCGAAGACTGTAGTAAAAGCTCGTGATAATCTCGTGACTTGACAAAAAAGTGAGTACGTAATTGAAATAGAAATTTCCGTTTTCCCTTCATGCCTCAGATCACGGTTTCTTGTACTTGACGAAAATTTGAGGAATTTACACATTGACTACGGGGGGAGGGGCTGTGTCGTATGTAAAACCATAGTTAATAGAGGGGAATGGTTATGAAACTCGACAAAGTTCTTTGTTCTAGGTTTTTGTTCGCTTTTTTGGCTTTGACGGTGCACAAAATACAATAGTTGTTTACTCCGTTCTGAGAAACTAACCAATAGAAACGTGTTGGTTACATAATTCATGCATAGTGTATGAGGGCAAAACAAAAGATTGTGCACTGTCGTGGACCTTCCAACATAAATCTCGCCATCTTTGTTTACCCCTTTGATGTTTGCCGGGCTTCATAACCAGTCCCCTATATTAACTATGGTAAAACCATCAAAGCATGTAGCAACCATTCTCCCCACCCCGCCCCTCCAATGAATGAGTTGTCAGTTAAACAAATTGACCTCAGTACTTCGACAATGTTATGACGCAATTTATCATCAATAAGAGGACAGACGCATAAAAAAACTGACGTCAATTTGTTTTGTCGAAATTGTGACGGTTGCGTGACGATCGCTACAAGATGTATTTTAGGGTCACATCGTGATTGACAATATAATTAGAACGCAAATTATGAGACAACCAATCAGAATAAGGGGAGTTAAAGGGTAAGAGTCCCTTTGAAGAAATAATATATAAACAATAGGCTCCATTGAATTGCCCACAGACATGATCTATTCTGAAAAGCGAACAGATTATGTTCAATGATAAATTCAAATATCCGAACATATTTTCCAGTTAAAGGGAAGATATTGTGTTTACTATCCTTCAAGAATTTTTCGCAACACGCGAGATCTTTTCAACATAATTTATCACTCGGATATGCCCCAGTATTCAGTCACGTGACACATTTACACCAATCGCGTGCGAACAAAAATATTTAATGGCTTATAAAATGCGCAAGACTTGAAACCCTTCGAGGACCTTTGAGAGGACAATAGAACAAACAACAGAAACAATGTTTCAACCCCGAAACAAAAGGTGCTGCAATGGCGACAAATAGAATTACAAGCTTACGAGAGCTCCAACACTACCGATGCAAAAGGGCTGAGATCCGAGGTTCAGCGAAATATGAAAGTATGCAGAGAAGTACTGATTTTTTTAGTGCAAACGAGATCAAGGTTCACTGGTATGATCATCAATTTGTTTTATTGTCTTGTCATTACACATTTCTATTTTCATAGCTTGAAGTTAATTCGACGGTTTGTCTTAATTTAACATTTCTTCTACCGACTAAAACATGATCATATCGGGTAACTGTCTTCTTTGACGAAAACAATACCTACTCTACTGTAACTTCTATTATATCTTTATTTATAAAGAAGTACATTCAAATTCTAACAACACAGAAATATATAGCAAAAAAAAAAAAACGAAAATAGCATAGCAAACAAACTCAACAAACGCCAAACAACAACTAAAATGGACAAACTTTTATTAACCTCGAAGGAAAAATTGTAATTGGTCAAAAGAGTGTGCCACAGTAGGCCTGATGTAGTTAGTCTATCTAAAGTAAAACCCTTAGTTCCAGTCGACTGCCATTGTCAACAAACGACTTAATATTAAAACACAATATACAAGTGACAATGCAATGATATGCCGGACCGGAGGTGGGGTGGGGACCCTACAGGTGATGGAAACAGGCGGGTCCAATTTCAATCTTAAAGTCCTGGTCTTTTCCACCGATGTCATAAGCAGAAATATCCACGATCGGTAGTCGGCTCTTCTCTCTTGTGTCGATCTCTAGAACTGTCTTTTCCCATTTACTTGAACTGTCGCTGTTCTGTTATAGCAGTAAAAATGATATAATTAAGGCAAGTGGAGAAATTTTAAGTAATATATGGAGCCTGAAAGACTGCGTTTGTGTGCATTTCCAAACAACGAGAAAAAAGCCGAAAATACGACGCGCAGCGGAGTAGTTTTGACGCACATTCAGAGGAAGTTTCAAAAAAAATTCATCGACAATTTTTATTTCTGAGGAATCACCTTAAGGTCGCCGCTACCCATTTCTACACCTGGGTGAAGAGTGGCTCTGTGAGAGTAGAGTGTCCCTGTCTAGGACTCGAACCCAGACCGCTCGATTCGGCGACGTGCGCACTAACCATGAGGCCACCGTGCCTCCCACAGAAACCACTGCCTGGTTCTAAATACCGTCGCAAAAATACGAGAGACAAAAGAGAAGTAATACCAGTCATGTGATGTTACTTACGGTGCAGCCATTAGCGATGACTTTAGGCCTGAGGGAGGTTTTGGAGGTGGCATGATATTCCATTTCATTGGAACCCTTGAGTTTGATGGAGTGCTGTCCTTCTTCCCAGGCCATGGAGTTACGGCACGCGTACGTAATGTTCTGATTGGCGAAATTGCTTAACGTCTTCAGGAAATTAAGCTGCGTGTAGTGGGCATCGTATTCAATCTAAAGAAAAGCATCAAGCCCAATCACATATACATATATGACTCTATTTTACCTCGAACTTACAGAGTAGCTAAGAAGCTAATATATTCGAGGAAAAAAAAACACAACAGTGTTAATATAAAAACAACAAGAACTACTATAAACTATTATGTTTGTCCACAGTGAAAAAAATATTAACTTTGAAACGACCTGGTGTAGTGATTAACAAGCTTGCCTGCAAGGACACCGTTTGCACCAGGCGTCTGAAACCGGTTAAAATAGGTCCAGTTCCATTGAAGAGAGTTCTAGGTTTTGCACCAAAACTTTAAAAGAGTGAAGCCCATAAGAAGTGAAAGCAGGTTTACCCATTGAAAATATATCAGTTCCTCTGAAAGAGTAGACCGTGGAACGTTAAGTTCATATATCCTTAATACTTGGGGCAGAAATCAAAAGGTAATGCCTGGTAGCAATTGCGGAAAGCTATATGACGCGCTACCCGAGACACCATGGAAACCAACCGTACAAAAGGAATAAAAAGAAAATGAGGATGATCGCAGGAGTCAGAGAAAAGTGGAGGATCACTGTTAAGGGCTTATGTGCCACGAGGCATGAGGAGGATAGCTGCTAACAAATAACAGGTATTTTCAAGTGATGCCTCAGTTAACTAGAGTTGTAGCGGGACGGGTCGTCTCACCTCCTTTCCTTTCTCGAACGCTTCACTCAGCCACTTGTCTTCAATGTCCTGATAGTCTCCTTTGAGTGCAAGGTCGGAGATCTAGAATGGAACCAGGTAACAAAGTGTAATATCACAAAGCGACCCTAAATTCGAGTTCGATAATGTTCGGGTGGGGGTGGGGGGGGGGGGATTGAGACTGTGTTACTGATAACAGATGCGGCTTGCTTCTATGCGAAATGCAAGACTTAATGGTATGTTTTAGTCTCCAGTTTTTTCCAGCTGTTTATTGGCTGCCATTAATGCTGTTTTTCTGGCGCATTTCAGCTACAAATTGAAAAGAATAACAAACATTTCTGCGCATGAAAAGTACGAGAAAGTAAATACATTCTAACTTAATGACAATCCAAGAATGTTCACTGCCGGTGCCACTTGAATCTTGTTACAAAAAATATTTTACAGGTCAGTCAAAAAGGATCAGTATCTGGGCAACTGCGCACCTACCCCTCCCCTAACCCAACAGTAACACTAACTTATTATAACATGTTGGGTTAGGGGAGGGGTAGGTGCGCAGTTGCCCAGATACTGATATTGATCCGTCAAAAACCAGTGCTAGACTGCGACAGCAATGAGCCCGTAGTCAGCTATCAACTGAAAAAAATACGACCTCGATGAGCTTTGAACCTGAGCCAGCGATACTGTCAATTAACTATAACATGGTTGTCCAAAATCAAGGGGTGGCTATGCAAATGGTGCTACTCTTATTTTTCAAGGTATTGGCGTAGGGACAGACGTGCTGACAGTCACGTGACAACCAAAATGTTTTAGATCGATAGGTCACCAAATTATTGGTAGGGGGCTCCGCTCGTGCGCCCAAGGAGCGCAGGAGTTCCGCTACAATACCGTATTCAAAAGCTGCCTTGTACGCATATTCTAGTCTGATTACGGTACAGTTCATACCGAAATATAACTTCTAGTTTTGCCAATTGTTGTCTGAATTTCGACACATTTATGAACATTCTATGGACTATCATTCATTTTCTTTGTACTAAAACTAACAGCTGGTACAGACAGAAACTGCCGTCAATTACCCGTGAGTACTTGGGGTAAACACATGACGACTTCTTGGTCTTTTCGCAGTACACCCAGATAGCGTCCTTTACTGTTCCGCCATTAGGATCGATCCAGTACATACCTAAAACAAAATTATCCACAAATATCAGCTCAGCAAACCTCTGGTTGCTTAGTTAATGCACTTTTCACAGTTTCTGACGCCATCTTGCTTGGGGCTAAACGCAGCAAAAATATAAGTTAATGTAGGAAAAATTTAAAAGTTCGATGCCCGGTAAGTTGAGGGTGATTGACCTTCTAGTATATTACGAGTTACAAGGAACAGAGGTTTAATGTTTTTTTATCAAATTTGAAGAACATTGATTTGCTAAGCGGCGAAGAATTACCCTTAAATTTTTTTCAAACAAATGTCTAAACTTTCCAGCGAATTGTGACTCGATTTGACAGACTTTCCCTCAAACGTGGGCGGTAAATTCTTTTACCTCGTTTCACTAGTTTTTAATTCATAAACACCTAAGATTCTCCATCAGTTCCCATACATTTACAGAATTAAAACGCGCGAGATTTCACGTTCTTGTGTCATTTTTCTCTCCCATTGTCAAATAGACCACTACCGAATTGCATTTCCCCTCCACTAACTATAATTGTCACAAGGTCCAATTCCTAATTAACGTATCAATAACAAATATCGAGATCAAAAGAATGTCTTGGAGCGCCGCCAAGAGTATTTTTTTCCTTAAAGTTGTAAACCCTGCATCGAACATAGGAAGGAAGATGCGAATGGCTTATGTATCTAGTTACAAGAAGTTAAACTTGGATACCTGTAATTGATCATCCATGTGATCGCGCACCGATTACGCGCGGAGAACCAATCACGATCGAGAATTTTCTTACAGATACCCTATAAGATATAGAATCGTGCAGGAATAACTCACCACTCCTTAAGGTCTTGTGATCAAGGAACAGATCGTAACACGTTTTGGCAGGGAATTTCTTTGTGCCGTCAGGTCTAATTAGGGATTCCATGTCTTGACTTCTCTCGTCTAAACCTTTCAGTACGTCTTCGGGCTGAAACAACACAAACCATGTTAGCTGATAAGCTGTGTAAAGAACACAAGGTTAGTGACCAAGAATGCACATTAAAACCTAATATGCGCCCACACGCCACAACAAAAACCGCAAGTCAATGGTAGCATGAAACTACCCCATATTCCTGTCACGGCGTTTCACAGACCGATCTATTTTCAGTTTGAATTTACCGCGACTTCAGCGACCAATCACAAGCACGGACTTAATTTTCAACTGACGTCATCATTTCACTGGTCACTGGAAGATTAAGTCGACATGTCCACCTGAAGCCGCCATTTTTTTTCTTACCGATGCGCGCTCATGTAGACCGGAAGTAACCTATTTCGCGGCAATAGAGGCCTAAAAATATCCCAGTCTGTTAAAATGCCGTGATACAGGCTTGGTATGAGTTGTAAGCTCCTAGTAATGGGTTCTTGCTACAGACAGATCTTGCAACATGGAAAAACAAGCCCTGTCGAGTTAAAAAAGGACGACTGCTGGTTCCATCTTCGTGCCAAGAAGTTATATACGACTACATCGACAAGAACTACGCCACAGTATGCCCAGCTTGAAAAGTTTAGCCTACATTATTCAATTTCGTCAATTGTAATCCGTGCCAATCTTCTACATCCTTGACTATCCTTGACCTTTATGATTTATTATTATCTCGTTGGTGTTTTTCTACCTTAGGAAGTTTTTATTTTCAGGTTTTCTTTAATTGAAAGGTAATTTTTTGGCCAAAATAACTCAAAACACCATGGACAGATATAGCCATTTGACTAACTCACGAACATGTTTTTCAAACTTGGTAATGCTGTTATTTGTAGGTGGCAAGCCTCACTTCTGAAGGATTTCATTTGATTATGTTTTGTAAGGAGGGAGAAATAAGTGGTTACAATCTTTACAAGCTAAAGAGCTCCAGGCCTATCCTTACCTTAAGTTCTCGACTATTCATTTCCTGCAACAAGAACAACATAAGTGTTCAACAGGCTTGAAGCTTTTTTGTCAATTCTTTACACTTGACTTAAACATAGTTAATTCATGGAACATGGTTAGGAAGGCCGGTAAACATCAAAAAAGCAAACAAACAGGCTGAGATTTATGTTGGAAAGTCCTTGACTCTGCACATCTTTTGTTTTAGGCTCATAGACTATGCATGATTTACATAATCACAATGCTTTTATTGGTTAGCTGTGCGAGCACAAATAACCACCTTTGGTATTTTGCCAAGTATTGTGCAGGGTCAACCCCCAAAATTTCCACTCAGCTACGGCCATTTCACACAAAAATTAAGTTTTATCTTATCTTATCTTTGTCAGGTTTTCTACCCATTTCCCTTTATCAACTATGACATAAACTACCATTTGAAATAACAACATGATTTTCAACAATTCATTCCAAACGTGAAACGCTGTTGACAACTTGTCTGAAGAAACAGAGAGCTAAGACGGCTTCCAAACACAACAAACAGAGGTTAACACAACTGCAAACCTTCTAATGACTTCAGTGGCCGTGAATTTTCACGGACGACTACTATCCATCCGGGTATTTTCCTGGATGATAGTGTCTCTCCGCGGATGAACACTCGCGTCACGTAATCAATTTAAACCAATAAGAATCTCAGAAAATTAAGTGGTGAACTATAATGGCTGGTAGTATACGATAGCTCGACCAATCAGATTGCAGCATTTGCATTAGTATAGAATTCTAATGATAAGCGTTACAACTCCTCCAAAATAACCAACATTGTTCGCATTTTCTTCTATCAGCTCGATTTATATTCAAACATGTTCCGTTCACAAGCGAAATGTTCTAAGGTTTCTACGGCATGGAACATACCATATAGTGGTGAGGGGAGGGTCGCACTATTGTCTCCACCTTGAGGTGGGGGTTCAGGATTTTTTTTTTATTAAAACGTTAAGAAGGGCCAAAATTTTTTGGTTTGAAAAAAAAAAAACACAAAATTCCCCAGCAGCTGCCCCTCCCCCCCCCCCCCCCCTCTCAAGAAAAAACGCACCTTCCCTAAATTGAAAGAGCCTTCAGTATTTTTCAGCGGTCGCTACTCCCTTACCTTTCCACTGCTTGAGTACAACCGGAATCCGGGACCTTTCTCGATGTTTCCAGTGGTCAAGTACTAAACCGAAGAAAGAGTATGTTAGCTAAATGTCTTGATAAATTAATATTCTAAAACAATTAATACAAAAATTAATGATCTGAAATTACCGATTTTTAATCAAGACATTTCATAATTGCAATTTTAAAATAATCGATTAAGATATTATTTACAGTATTGGATTCTTTGCACTTTGCACTGGAATTTGCTTGATGTCCTCAAAGGATTTTGCAAATGAATTATGTAGTTGTAGTTACTGTAGAAATTTGACTATACACTTGCAGTTCTTAACGGTTGATCAGTTATCAAGCACAATCAGCATAGAAATGTTATTAAAACTGTTCAAAAATGTAATAATTCTGTGAAATGATAGTCAAAACTCGCCCTAGATGGCTGCAAAGTTTTAGAGAATGAAAAACAAGAAAGCTATGACTTACACCAGCCACCTCTGACATGCCAGGCTCCCCCTGAAACAAACACAACAGTAACATCGTCACTTTAGGCGTTCCAAGTTTATTTACATCAGGTATTCCTTTGGACAAATATAAGTTTTTTAATCTTTACATACTCAGACAACTCTAAAGCATGCCGAGGCACAAAACGTTCAGGCAAACCGGAAGTTTGTGACATGAATGAATAAAGAACTACAGAAAGCAGCTAAAAAGTAGGGTAAACTACAACGCTAAGGGTAACCATAAAGACACAGAATTAGTTTCAAAGGCAGCCATGGTAAAGGGTGTTAACCCCTGCCGCTTCCAGGCCCAGAACATGAGCAGCCATGGGCAGTTTTATCATGCTAGTTCGGCCTCTTCAACATGGCATAGCTAATCCTGAGCTCAAGGAGTCCGCAGAAAGAACAAAAGTTATGTGGAAATGGTACCCAAAATTAGAGTTCACTAATTCTAGAACATGCTAACGTAGGTACAAAGGGGAAGCAAGTGTGTTTGAAATAACCGAATAAAGAACTTAAGGTTAACCCCCCTAATTATTGCCATAGCTAGTGTGATCTAACTATGAAGTGAGCCACTTACAGGGGGTCCAGGAGGTCCGGGCGGTCCAGGAGGTCCCTTGAAATCAAATGATTAACAATAATTAGAACTAACACAAATAACTCCGTCATTATGGATACGGCTAATCCCCTCCCTCCGCACGCCGCCTCTCAACTTCTAATCAAGAGCGTTGAAAGACGGACTTGCTGTGACATGAATATTAAAGGTGAGCATAATAGTGCACGCCTTCCACGCAACCACACATGTACTGATGACCCTACTCAGCTGAAACAATCAATAAAAAGAAAAACATTCCTCTATGACATCTCCTGTTACTTATAAACTCAAAATTACCTGCCACAAGTCAATAACGAAAACAACTTTAGGGGGGCGTCAATTGGCAAGGGCAGTGTTCTATATTAGGACACTTGATTGCGTCGTTATATCAGAGTGGGCGCATATCGCAAGGAGAGATTTAAAAGCAGGGAAGCACCTCCCACCAATGAAGTCCAGGTTCGATTCCGGCCCGGTGCCATACATGGGTTGAATTTGGTCCTGTTTCTCGCCTTGCTATGAGTATTTTTCTCTGGGTTCTACGGTTTTCCACCCTCCACAAAAGACCCCAACACTACAAATTCCAAATCCACGAGGACAGAGGCCGTGCATGAAAACCATCTAAAGCTGCGATGCGGCTTCCTCTATTAATGTTATTTATCATGTTCTAAATGTAACTTTATTCATTTGTGTCGAGGAAAAGGTCGTCGTTGTTCATCGTGGTAGATGCAATAACACAAGCGTATTATCGTCTGTCTCAGAATGTAGTGACTTGAGATGTAGTCACTCGAGATGTAGATAGACCTTTATCACGCAATGCTGAAACAAAAGATTTTGCCCGTTTAACCTCTCATCCAGTCCAAGGCTGGACGGGCAAAAACAAAGCTTTTTGTTCTCCTTGGACTCAAAATGGCCGCCGTGTGATAAAGGTCTATTGTGTCGCATTTAGTCACTTGGGATGTACATCCCAAGTTTACCTAAATCACTACAACAAATGACATCTAAAAGAGACAACCTTGAAGGTCTATCGGTA
>JAHPZR010054576.1:27500-44379 GCA_019787425.1 Platygyra sinensis | reverse complement strand
TTGCTTAAACCGCAAAATGAACATTAATTCTTTTTTTATGTTATGATCTGTATCACAGAGCCAGTAAAATATTCTCCTCCACCGACTTCTCGGAAACGGCGTAATTAAGTTTACTTCCGGACCTGTTTCATAAGTGCTTTTTAGTGAGCTATTAAAATTGTTTCTTGTTAAGGATGGAAGCATGCAAATAACCATTAAAAATAAACGATTAGAACGGGCCTAGCAAAGAAAAAAACAGTGCAAATATGTCCGAAAATCCTCTAAAAAGGTTTAAAATATTGCGTGATCTGCGGAGGTCGATTCAGGAATGTTTACAAACAATTCCTAGAAACTTGTGTGAGGTTTTCCAGCGAACATTCAGTTTGATAAACCTAACACCATTGGGATCAAGAAGTACAAATTATTTCAATGTGTTCTAGAATACATCTGATTCATCTCTTTGTTAGATGAAGAGAATTCATTTTATATCAGTTATTAGCAGTCACGTTGATATAATTATGCATGGATATTTTTGTTCTAATATATTATTTCTTTTAATTATGTTTATCTTTCATAGCAAACACATTCCTACTTGAAAAAAAAGGAGCATAAGAAATAGAAGCAAAGCAATAAGGAGGTATGTTATAAACAAGGTAAACAATTTCACTTAGTAAACGGAAGGCGTTGTTTCAAACGGAATGCAAAAGAGCGAAAAGTGAAATTTCACTTCCGGTGGGGTGCAAAACCGCGAGAAGAAAAACAGGAGACTGGGAATGATTGTGACGTCATTTCAGCACTTGAAGTTTCGGGGAAACAGATTTCTCCGACATATTCTTATTTTCTTATAAACAACGCACTTTTGTACCATTTCTTGGCTAATATATTAGCTCACAATAAAAAAATGACTAAGAAATCTGTTTTCCGCTAATAAATTCAGTTCGGAGCAACTTTCAATTGGACAGATTAAACAAGGCTGACATTTCGCTTAAACATTAGGTATTTACATTGCCCACATTTTCTTTCACTTGTCAGTTTGACACTGCAAAAGTTTAAAATCGGAGTGTAAAGGCAATCATAGTATAAATAGCTTCAAACGTATTTAGCATCGTCTTCCAAGATATGGGTGACTTTAGAACGGCCTGTGCCACTAGATATTAATCAATACACTGCCAAGAAAAGCTGATTTTAAGGCCCCATCCACACGTCTCCAGATATTTTTAAATCCGCAACTTTTTCTTTCTGGATTCAAAAATTTCCTCGTCCACACGTAGCGTATTCAAATCGATTCCCATGTCCACACGCATCCGATAGTATCCCGATTCACTCTAAAGAAATTAGGCCTACACTTTGTGTTGCGCGCCTTATTGGTTTGTTATTTGGCCAGAGACTGGACACGATTTTGCAACGTCGTCGAATTCGAAAATAGGGACTTTAACCCTTAAATGCCCAATAGTGACTTATAGATTTTACTCTGTCTAACGCCAGACGATTTTACTCGTCAAAGGGAGACCTCTTGGGCACTAAAGGGTTAAAAAACTATCTCCTTTAACCCTTTAATGCCCAATAGTGACTTATAGATTTTACTCTGTCTAACGCCAGACGATTTTACTCGTCAAAGGGAGACCTCTTGGGCACTAAAGGGTTAAAAAACTATCTCCTTTTACCCTTTAATGCCCAATAGTGACTTATAGATTTTACTCTGTCTAACGCCAGACGATTTTACTCGTCAAAGGGAGACCTCTTGGGCACTAAAGGGTTAAAAAAACTATCTCCTTTAACCCTTTAATGCCCAATAGTGACTTATAGATTTTACTCCGGCTAACGCCAGACGATTTTACTCGTCAAAGGGAGACCCCTTGGGCACGAAAGGGTTAAGATACACTACGGCGGGCTGCTACTACGGCTACTTCGGCCGTGAGGGACTAGGCTGACAACTCCGTTCCGTCCGCAAACCTCAAACAGATTAAGATTTCGCTGTACGGCAACGGAGTGTTGATCATCTACGTGTCTTTACAAAAATGGATACGTTCGACTTTATTCTACTTTCATACGACAAAGGCTTGATCAGTGACAATGATTTCTTTCTCTTGTGTCAATCTTACATCTCCCAAAACTTAGATTTGCCTCTCAGCTGCTTTTAGAACCGCTGTAATTCCAGCCACAAACAAAATAAGGTTAACACTGATAAAAAGCTCGAGTTCAGCACGGGTAGGGTGTTCGTACAATGCGATAAGTCCGAAAATGCAAAGCTTTCAATTGAAATAAAATACATTTTGAATAGCTCAGCTTAGTAGATACAAAGCTTTCTTACCTGCGGCTGTTCGGACCGGTCAATAAAATATGACTGTCGCTTACGATAGGTGTTAAAAATCGTTCAAATTTTCTGCACAAAAATGACAAAGAAACAGTTATCTTCGAACGGATTTTTATGATTGAGTACTTTATCTTCAAGCTAGGCTGTTCAAACAGTGAAAACAGCGTTAAAATGAGAAGTAAACAGCAGGCTCATAGGGCAGAATGCTGTGACATTCATTAATTATTCATGCTCAGCGAAGCGCAACTACGCGCTCTGAAAAGCCCCGAATAAGAGAAGAAAGGGCCAAAATTGGCCTAGTAGCGTTGATAAAACTCGCTTCCATATTTTCAAAAACGAGTAACCTAAAAACCTACGCGCGGCATTTTGAAGAGGAATGTTGTAGCTATATTTTAAGACTAAAATAAAGGAGATTGATTAAATGGATGGTCTATCCTTTTGCACTTGAAAATAAGGGGAAAATGGCCTTTTTTTGTATGGAGGCCGTTTTCGAAAGCAAATTTCTAAAAAAGTATACTGATTTCAGAAAACCTACGCACGGTTTATGAAAAATTGATCTTCCCTTGACAAGAATCTGTTAAAAGTATACGAATTGGTCATCGGGAACCACTATCCTTTCAAGTTTGAAAACTGCTGGTTGGATTCGCGTTTGAAAATGGCGCGCGTGAGCGAGTGAGCTATTGTTTTAACCCTTCGACTGTATAACAATGGTTGCTAAGAGCAAATAATTACTTATTCACAAAACCATTCAGTCGTAAAATCATTTACATTTGCCGCACATTTTAAAATCGACTTTACCAGCCGATTCATTCAAACAGCCGATCAGATCGCGCAATTAATACAAACATGGAAAATGTCAGTGATCGGGAGCTCTTTTCAGAGCTCTTCGACAACCCGATCACGTAGTGAAGAGTACGTGAAACTAGGCACTTTCCCGTAGTAAAAAGCAAGACTACGGCGGGAAAACCGTTGTGGAACACGCGACATGACGTCACCGGAAGTGATCTTCACTATTTGCCGCCGTACTACAGGCTCGCCGTACCATATCTTAAAGTCCCCATTAATATCCGTGTGGACGGAAGCCGTATCAGGAAAGAAAAAGTTTTGGATTAAAAAATATCCGAATACGTCTGGACGGGGCGTAAGTCCCTTGGAAAGCTTGCTTGCTTAACATGTTCGTCGAGCATTCATGCCGTGCTTGCATGTTAGCCTGCGTAGCATGGCAGTTTTTATGCAATTTGAGCCCGCCAAGAAAGCACCAAAGCCTTGAGGAACCCAGGAAAGAAACAACTGAAAAACCTCCTGCATGGATGACCGGCCGGCATTTTTTGTTAGCCCAGTAGGCTGGCGTACAGGCCATTGCCATTGGATCAGAGGTTGAACAGATCAATCAAAATTTTCGCTTATTTCCCAGCACTGATAACAATGCAAATCTTTGGCTCTGCCTCTGCAAGCAATAGAGGCAGCCATGTTGCGTGGCAGGAACAATAGATTCTTTTTCCTCTGGGAAAAAAATTTCTTTCCTATACAAAATATTTTCATTGTTCTTGCCATGCAACATGGCTGCCGTGCAAAACTTCTATTGCACAATCCTTCGCTTCTGTGAGATTGATTGGAAGGGACTGCTGCTCGCTACAAGATTTCGTGTCTTTGGCTATAGACTTTCTAACACGCTTGGTCAAACTGAGAAATATTTACAAGGATATAGAATTCTTAGATACACATAACTGACTTTTCAACATAGTTTCGGATTCATTCTATAATGTTATTGTTCCAAGTGGTTTTCTAAATTCATTTGTGATTAGGGATCTTGCAGGAAGCAATTTCAGATGGACGATGAAGAAGAGGCCTTAGCCAGGGCGCTGGAGCTTTCACGACTGGATTATCAACAGAGTCAGAGAGCGAGTGCAAATCCGCCAGATCAAAGAGGCCGGTCTTCGTCTTCAATGCGACTTTCTCCTATAAATTTGGTAAGTAGATCAAATTATGCTTTTAGAGTAAGTTCAAAAGTGTTCCATGATTAGTGTTGGCAATGTAAAATTTTCAAATAACTTACTCTTGAATAGCACCATGACCCTGTAAGCCTAATGCAATGTTGATGAACCTTTGTCTATGACTTTATCAGGAAACTACTGGAAGAGAAGGCAGGGACTACGTACGGAATCAGGTATTGCTTTTTCCCAGTTTTTTAAAGATAATTTTCAATTGCGTAACATGGCATTCATTCAATCTGAAATGTTCATACTACAAGTACGTAATTGAGCGGAACGGTTAAAACCGCATTTCGGTTTAGATGTTTTAGTTACCCTCTTTTTTTTTTTAGTTACCCTCTTTCTTTTAAAATGTCTTAGACGGCACGAGCCAGGTTTGACCACCAGCTAAATAGTACTAATCAATCAGTCAGTCAATTAATCAATCAATCCGTTATTTTTTGTCCACCAATCACTCAGTCGGTTTGCCAATCAATTTAACCTCGAGACAAACCAAACCAACCCAAATCAAATCAAATGCATTATGGAAGAAACCAACCTTACAATAAAACAAGCAATTCAGAAAACCAACAAAGCCAAACCTAACTCACCAACCAACCAGAATCAGTCGCCTACCCAAAGAACCTACCACCAGCAACAGAACCCACTAAGCAACTAAGCCACGAAGCTATTAACCAATCAACAACCAACCAACCAAAGACGCAAATATCGCGCACACGAAACTAAATTAGACCCATCACTGACTAAGCCAAATCAAATCAAATCAAACTAAAGCTACGCAATAATCGACCAACCAAGCAACCAAGTAGAACCGCTCTCAAAAGACAGTGACCTGCCTTTTCAAAGGAACGTGAAGCTGCTGGTGGCCTTGTTCTGGTAAAGAACTTACGACTTTTGTTGTGTGACTCATTTAAGTTGTTCTTGTTCTAACCACTTGGTATTTAAATGAGGTCTGTATCAAAGCGAGGTCATCCCAGCCTCGTTTGCATTCAGGGGCCAGGTGATTAAGCAAACAACTGTAAAATAGCCTATAGAGAATCGCAAGAAATCAATAATTGCCTTTGGTTTGGTTTTGGTTTTGCTTTTGCTTTTACTACGGTATGACACTGAGTTGTGTAATTCGTGGTTTTGGTTTCACGAAACAAATCTAAAAGCAGAACCAAGACCAATGCCAACACCAAACACAAAACCAAAATCAGTTATTCCATTTTTTGGCCTATTTTCATTTTCTCTAAGTGGAAGGGTGATAATTTTTCGATAAGACACATTATTTTGAGTTTGTTACTTGCATTCTTTGAAAGTTGAAAACGTTAAAGGTTAGTTGAGGCCTGGAAAGTTCCGATCCTCCAGACGTCTGCTAACGTTCTGGATATATCCGAGTAAATAATGACTGAGCAACGAAGCATCGTATCGTAATTTTCATTTTGACTTATTTTTAAGGGAGATTTTCACATAGGGATAACCTCTTAACTTCCTTTTCTAGAAGCATCTTTTTTAGTTTTTAACTGTATATTAAGTTCGCTTCTGGAATAAACAAAGTATGTATGAAGCATATAAACCTTTGATTTTGACCAGTCACGATTCAGTTTGTCAGCCGGGGTTGTAATACCATTGTTCTACGAGGTTCGACGTAGCATTCAAATGAACTGAAAAAAAAAAAAACCATACGGTGAAATGAACGTTGGACATATTCAGAATGCTCATAGCAGCTACGTCACGGCCTGGGCATCATTAGCCTAGGTTTTTCAAGTTAGTCAGCTTGTGATCCGTGTCAATCTTCTCCACCCTTAACCAAATCCTCGGTCACTTATGTCTTACTCTTTGGTGTTTTTCTATCTTAGTTAACTATTATTGTCAGGTTTTCTTCAATTTAAGGTAATTTTGAACGTGTCCAATACAACTCAAAATACCGTGACTGAGCTAATTTTAAAAACACATCAGACGTTTCGCCGATAATCCCTTCATCAGCGTTTGTTTATTTCTTATAGGCAAACAATCCAAAGGTTACTGGAGAGGGTTTAAAGCAACACGTTAAATATGTCTCCTTGGGAGGTAGGTTAGAATTACTTTCTTTAAATAGTTTTAGCACAATGATCAGGAAATCTCTTGTTTTGACTCCAGATTTATTTTTTTTAAGCTTGTTTGTGTGGCATTATGAAAACTTATTAATTTTTTCGCGAAATAAAACAAGGCACTTTACCTACTGTTCTAAAATGAAAGCTTATATCAGTCAACCGCATGCGATTATATTAAGGGCCTGTTTACATGGAGGGAGGGTGCCCCGGCTAACTGGGCTACCCGGTTAGAAGGGTTGACACAGCCCGCCTCTACATGCAACTCACCTAACCAGGACAGTGAGTGGGCTGCGTGAGTTATCTTTTGAGCGGGCGTTAAGTATACCAAACAAAATGGGCGAGCAAAGGAACTTTTTTCATCTTATTTCAGCTTCCTGCACAGGCACGGGCCTATTCGTTCTCTACCCGAGACTCGCCTATTACATTGATCTCTTCAGATTGACTGTCATTCTGTTCGGCAGATAACACTGGCTGATGGTAACTACGAAAAAATTCACCTCGCGCTGCCATGTTTTCGCTTATCTCACCTCGGTTAGCCGAGATAGCCCGGCACGAACCGTTTACATGGTAAAAAGCTATCCCGCCTGGCCGGGTGCCCCGAACAAGTAGACAGGGTGCCCCGGTAGGCGGGCTTCCCTGTCCAGCATGTAAACTCTTCAATGCGTTTTCTAAAGAAATGTGTGAGAAGTTAGCCCTCCCAGAGTAGCTCGGTTAGACGGGCAGCCTGGTTAACCGGGGCCTCCTCCGTCCATGTAAACAAGCCCAAAAATAAATTAGGCTAACTCTTTTCTATAATTATAGATCAGATCGTAATGGTCATAAAGTTGAACCCAAGATTATGATGACTATTACTCTTATTCTTATGTCATTATCATTGTCATTGCCATTGCCATTGTCGTTGTCGTTGTCGTTATTGTTATTATTATTATTATTATTATTATTATTATTATTATTATTATTATTATTGTTGTTGTTGTTGTTGTTGTTGTTGTTATTATTATTATTATTATTATTACTATTATTATTATGATTATATACATGAAAACTTACTCCATCCTGATTGGCAGAGAGCAGTGCAGTTCAAGTGTAACACTAGTGCAAAAAGTGTAACACCAGTGCAAATTACATATCGTAATTCTGACAAAATGATGACGAAAAGTTTGTGCAGAAGCTTCGAATGACAAAAAAAATGGCTTCAAGAAAGATCTTCCGGCACTTCCTTTGTTGGGAGTTGTATTCAGCGAGTTATAGGCTCAGACTCCAAATTTACGAACTATTTAATGAACTAACCACGTAATCCGGAACATACAATTAACAGCGAATGATGATCATAATGCCTAAAAACGGTGAAGAAACTAGACTCAAAACTCCAAAAACAGAAGCAAGGCTTCACTAAAATCTCAAACCCGGCAAGAAAATACTACAAAGAACTCAACAAAGATGAAAATCTGGAAAATTACAACAGTGAAGTTCAAATGTACGCGCGAGCACATTCTGGGCCATGATTGGCTTATTAAAATCACCTGAGATTAAGCGCGCGGAAGTTGCGCACGGACAAAACTGAGAGGTGAGTTCAAAGTTCTTAAAGTTCAAAACATTCTCCACGCAGATTTTTTCATGTTTATATTGTTAATAAGTAAGCGGATCGTGCAATTTCAGTTTTTTGAAAAACTCACAAGTGCAAATTAATTCCAAACTGAACGAGAAAAACCGTATGATTACCTAAACTTATTATTATTAACACTGATCACGGATAAAGGGGAATTTATGTCCGGAGGTCTTCTATTTAGCAAGTTTGATTTCATAGCAGTATCTTCACAACAGACAGCAACAGCTTTGTTCACTTGTACTTTTACGGTTCTAAAAATATCCATATCAATAGAAAGACAGACAAAAATGTGCAATTTGTGCCTGGAACCTAAAGTAGTCAGCCTCCAGTTATTTAAGGTTTCATTAGACATTTAACAGATAACGGAACTCTTAAGAGAAGAGATGTGTGCAGCTGTACATTGTAAAGTGGAATGGGAAAAATTATTACTTGTGTGAGTCAGAAGTTTGCCCACACAGTAAATAAAATGTCAATTGTTTAAAGAAGCAAACCAACCTATTAATTCCTGACTTTGTATGACAGGATCTAATAAATATCTATTTATTAATTAGCCATTCCACTCTGTCTACCTGACAACTATAAGTGGAACAAGCATACGGGCGAGTGTTTTAAAATCAGAGAAGAGCGTTCTTCGCTTTATGTTATCGAGGAAGCACTCGACCAGCTTAATACCATTAAAGGTAAGAGTGTGCTTTTTTCATGTCAGCGATTCCCGAGCACTTTTTGAGTTTTGAATTCGAAGATGGAAGTGGATGATGTTTAAAAGACGTCATGGAACTGAGTTTCCCACGCATGATGCAATTAATGAGCTCATTTTACTCCTATGAGATATTGACTCTATAAGCCATATCACAGTTGTATACTTGAATGCCTGGCCTATGAATGTAAGAGAGGGGGGTAACCTTGGGCATCACTGCTTTCTCGCTTAAATGCCAACTAGTTAATACAAGAACAATTTGATTTACACAACAAAAGCAGTAAGGTCTTTATCAAAACAAGGTTATCTGCAGCCTCACTGCCATTCACAGACCAGGAAGGGTGGTTTAGACGAGGGCTTCATAAACCACTTCGAAGTCCAAGTCACTGAAATAAAAACTGTGAAGTCGTCTTTTAGTGCCAATTATTTAAACGACGCCTATAAGTAAGACCTGGTTCAAAGCTAAAGGGTAATTTAGACGAGGGATTCATAAATCACGGCTTATCTTGATGAGATTTGCATTTTTGCAACGCTGACGAGCTGAAGCGAGTATACGGGTAAAAACGTCGTTAAGTAGTTCGTGGTAGTTTGGTCCACAAATGAAGATTTATATATTCTCTCAAATATGCACAATTAAAGCCAGTTATACACGGCCACCTTCCTCAGTGGTAAATTACACTCAATTCCAGACCACATCTGGAGACTAATCCGCATGAAAATTACCCCTTTCACAGCGGCACATAGCAATATAGCTCATATGTTGGAGTGCCAATATGGTTATGGTCTCAATTGCGAATTTTTGTACAGATACGATTATGGTAAAAATAATTTCTGTCCACAAAAATAATGCCTGAAGATGAATCAATACAAACACAAGAGTTTGCTTTGCAGGTTATGTGTGTGTAGTTTGCATAACTGGTCCTGCAAGGAAGGGGAAGTCTTTCGTGTTGAGTGAAGCTTTTAACCAACCAAACGTTTTTCGTCTTGGACATGAAATGGATCCAGAAACCATGGGAGTCTGGCTGTGGATTGTGCCTGAGATCTATAAGGTATGACAGTCCACGTTAAGATATTCCTTTGCAGCTAACATTACTTCTTTTTACTTGTTTCACTGCACTTATCTGACATTGCTTATATAGGATTCCACTGGCCAGGAATTTAGAGTTGTTCTCTTGGACTCTGAAGGAGTTGGCGATCCTTCTAGTGAAGACTATGGTGATCGTCAGATCTTTACCTTAACTGTTTTGCTGGCGTCTTTGTTAATATACAATTCAGGAGGTGTACCCAACAGACATGACGTAGAGCAGTTGAAGTATCCTTTACAACTGCCCTAACATAAAGATTTCCATTCAATATCGTAGCTAGTTTACAAATACAGAAGTACATGAACCATTAGAAACAAATTACACAAAAGGTGCAGTGTTCTTACTGGTGAACTGAACGTTTCCAGTATCTTAGCTTTCCCGTGCATTGCAATTCTACTTAAACAGGCAGCCATTAACGAGGTGATGATGATCTCTCCATGGGCTGGGAAGATTGAGGGTAGTAGCCCCCTCACTCCACTTTCAGACAGTTGTGAAATTTTTTAGGCAAACAGATCATGATTTTAGTAACAGCATCTGTGAGAAAACATTCCAAAATAATGTTGGCGTGAAAAGATATACCACCGCAGTAACAAAATAGGCGACATGAGCTCCGCTGAACTAATTTTGAGGGATTAAGTACATTGTCAAGTTGACAACCTTTGAATGCTTGGTGGTGAGAAAACTATCCAACAATTTTCTGACAATTTGTTAGAGTATTACCCATACAAAACAATTGCATTTCAGTCAGTCGCAATAAGATCTTGAAGGAGCTGCGGCACGGAATTTCGATTTCATTTGGCCATGAACAAAATTACCTTCCATTAACTGGAGGAACCTGAATATAGTAGTAAACAATAAACCATAAAGAAGCAAGGCTTGAGACTGGAGAAGAAAAACTCTGATTATAAACGAGGGACTTCAAAAATTTGGGCTAAACTGTTGAAGCTACGAAAGCGCGACATAGCTTCTTAAAAATAATTCCAATTATATGTTATAAAACAATAGCACAATATCTTTAAATATTTTCCCTAACGATGTATAGATTTATTGTCAACCTCTCACAGCAAATTCAGATACGATCACATCCCGACTCCTCAAGCACTCATAAGGACTCTGCGTATTTTCGTAAAACATTTCCTTGCTTCTTTTGGCTGCTGAGAGATGTGATGCTTTCCATTCCAAAGGAATATGAGGGTATCACGGACTACTTTTTAAGAAAGGTAATACTTTGAAGCATATCCTTTAGCTGTTGGGTCTGTTAGACAAATAGCAGGGCTGGTACTAGATAGACTGGTTTAAGTGCTTTAAAGTGCATCATAAAGCATTTAGTCTAATAGAAAAAGATTTATTATTTACTTTTTTCAAGAAAATGGATGCCAAAATCAAACTAAGAACTGACTTTAGTGCTATGATTAAAATCTAACAACTGCTCCAAATTTAAAGACTGTTTGGAATGAAGTTGAATGACTCGATTCGATCTATTAGCAGCCTTGACAGTTTCTATCCGCGAAGCGTTGAAAAACAATGATGCGTTTGGGATTTACGTTCGCTAAAAATTAAAAATGTTTTTTCTTCTCCGACTCTCATGTTGTCTTCTTTTTAATGCATGATATTACTTTTACGGCTTGAAGATGACAATTTGTATGCTTAAGCAAACCATCCGTTGCACGTTAGCTCTAAGGGAAAATGAATAGTTCCCCCACCAGGAGAACCAGTCCTCGACTTTGTTACATGTATCTTGTCAATATAGAATCAGGTTCCAGTACGCAATGACATAATCATTTCAATTATCACACATGCCCAGGCGTTTTCAAAAGATTCCGGCTGCAGTTCGCTGTGCAACTTCTACTCATACTCAAAGTATGAAAATTATTTATATTACATACATCTTTTCAGTCATCTATTCCATTCACGTGTTTCCTCACAGAGCACTTTGATTTCATTCAACGTGGTTGCGTAAAGTAAAATAGATCGTTTCTTGTAATCTAAAACCCAGTACCAGCTCAGTGATAGTTTTACTTTCGGTTTCGTCATTGAATAATTATTCCCGGATTATCAACCAACCTCTTGTGAGCGCCGAGTTCAGTAACCGGTGTGTATCGTGTGATCCTGGTCTGCATCCCACATAAAGTAAAAAGTTCTCCCTATTATGTATGAGAAGTAAATTGAATTCCACTAGCTAGAGTATTGACCAACGTCTTAAAATTCCATTAAAAAAACGTGCTATGTAAATGCCACAGAGGTTATCAAGAGTTTTAAGCTGCTTCATTTATATCATAGAAGCTTCACATTGCTTGAACGACCTCAAATATTATTTTGTTTTAGGTTTTCAAAGAAAAAGTTTCATCCTCTACAGACCAAGAGACTACTGTAGTTTCCAGCATTCTGGACTTTTTCCCTGTTTTTGAGGCGTTCGATTTACCTCCTCCTACGGTTGATAAAGAAATTTTGAAGAATATAAACCAGGAAAAAGGCCAGCTCAGTTCTCAGTTTTTGAGAGACTTAGAGCAGCTGAAGGTCAAGCTACGTACATTTTTGTCTCCTAAACGCAGTTTCAATGATGGTGAATTCGTCACTGGAGAAGGTAGACTTCTTTCCTTCTCCTTTGTAGGTGTGTCGTAATTCTTCTCTTAAGACCTTGATAAATCAGCAATAGTTTTGTTACAACTAAAAGTTCGTATTTTGATATTGAACTTAAGTATCACTTCTTGTAGTTATAGCTATATGCACGCAGGCAGAGACAGACAAGGTTGAATTTGGCATAACAGCACTTATCTGCATGTTTCTTTTTGCTTTTGCATTTTTAAAGCCCTTGCCGCTCTTGTCAGCGACTACGTTGCGGCCTTGAACACTCCCGGGGCTGTTCCTAATGTCCAAAGTACTTGGGAGACGTTTATTCAGACAAAGTGTTCTAAGGTAAAGGCAGCTGCCATACAGTTGTATGAGAGAACAATGATGAACCACCTGGATAGCGCCTTGCCATGTGACAGTGATGAGATTCGCCGTGTTCATGAGATGGCAATGGAGGAAAGCATGAAGGAATTTGAATCGAGTACTGTCGAAATCTCTGCTCAAAGTTGTAAAAATTACTTGGAGGAGCTCATGGTAAACAACTAAGATGAATATTATAAAAATTAATCATACGCGGAATGTTATGACTATGAAAATCGATTATAATGTTCGTGGTATTTAAACGTATATTTAGCCTTTTTATTGTTAATTCCGCTCCACGCCGTGGGCATAATATTGTACTTTAGCCTTCTAAGATAGTTAGAAATGTATTTTTAACGTTACTGCTATAGAGCGGCTCAATTCACACAGAATATCAATGGGTCAAGTTTCTGTTCCGCTTGGAAGGCTTGATTAAACATCAGAGAGAAAACTCATCTGTTCAATTCGACGGATTTTACTTTTTTGACTATGAATTGAAACACTCCTTTTCTGTGTTAGCAAAAAAGGGCCACTCCCAAATTAAAAAAGAATTCACTTTTGAGGTAGTTGTTTAGCTATTGTAATTATCCCGCAAGTCTAATGCAAGAGACTTTGAGAGTTCCACATTCGAATTAAACTTGAACAGCAAGCACGAAACGAAATTTAAACGTGTATTAAGAATCAAAATAAAAATCTTGCGCGGTGGACACACAGAGAATGGCCGCCAATAGCTGATAGCACACGCCCGTTGTAAACTCTCCCAGTCGTGAAGAACTAAGTGCGAGTCACCAAAGCTACGAAACGAGCAAAACGTTCTTTCTGTCTTCAGGAACACATGGAAAACGGCTTAACACGATGGCACGAGGAGAACAAACGACGTACTAAAGAAGGCTGTCAGAACCTGCTGAATGACCTCAAAAGAAAGCATTTAGATACCATTCTCCAGCGGCTGAATGGACCGATGGGAGCCTCTGTCAGTTTTGATCAAATAGAAAATAGTTTGCTGGCCATTAAAAGTGACTTTCGGAAGCTATCAAAGGGCGCCAAAGATGTTTGTGCCCAGGAATTTTTCAAGTTCCAGCCGGTACGTGAGTATTTACATCAAAATTGGCAACTTTGCACAATGGATTAATCTAAGCTTAGTTTAATTAGACACTTCATGGTGATGAATTTTTCACTAAACTGTTGAGTTTGGACGCAAACTGGGCAAAACATGGAGTTCGGATTACCTCTTACTGCAGGAAATTCAGTTCAAAAACAAGAAAAAATATCCCATCAAACTAGGGCTATGACAGAAACGTCCAATTGTACTTTACATAATAATCACCTTTTATACACTGCAGGAGCTGCAGTCAGAAATGGAGAAACACAAGGCACACTTGAAGCAACTTAAGGATTACGATGAAAAGTTGTCCCAGGAAAGGAAAGACAGAGCTATCAAGGAGAAGGAAATGCAACGGATACTGGTAAAAATGCATGCCCGTAGGGTTGACACATAGCCCGCCGTTTCATGCAATTCACCCAACCCGTGTGGTATTTTTGAGAAATGACATCATTTTCTCTAATTCTCAACCAAGACTTAGAAAAGGGAAAACTAATGGCGGCCGTACATTTAAGAAAAGAAAGGTCCAAAAAAGCGATTTTTCAGAATGTTCGGAATAGATTAAAAATTGGCAAGATATCTGGGAAAGACCTATTGTGCACAAAATTGTAAAAATGGACATCGATAATTTGGCTGTGTGAGTGCCAGGATTTTTCTAGATGGATCACTGTTCCGTGCCCAGCGAAGCGGAAGGCCAAGTGTGAAAGATTTACGGTCTGGTTTTTTTAGAGTTAACGGATATGACTTAAAGGGAACCTCCACTCCTACCAAAGAATCACTTTAAACCGCAGGATATAGTATTTGCAATAACGTTAGCTTTAATTTTTTTTTTCAGAAGAGACGGGTCTATAGTGGAGAAAAACGAATTCCAGAATCGCGTATTTTTGTTTTCAAATTTCCTGGGCGCCGCCATCTTGAATAATTGTGACGTGTCTTGGTTGCTCTATTGTTCTGACACAAAGAGCTTTTGTCTAATATCAAAAGGGCAACCATTTCACGTAACAATTACTCAAAATGGCGGCGCCTGAGAACTTTGAAAACAAAAATAAATGATTCTATAATTCATGTATTTAAGGTAAACGCGCTTTGTTAGTTAAAACTTCAAACAAATTTGATTCTTAAAATTATTTCATGTGATTTGAAGTGAACTTTTTGTCAGAGTAGAGGTTCCCTTTAAAGTTGCAAGAGTAATGGAAAGAAGTATTACTTTTGGAGGTTGTATCTAAAACGTAAATAATACCACAAATTCATACACAAAATGTGAATTTGTTGAATTATGCAACCAAAGATGTCATGTCAGGGGCCCATCAATAGGAGCCTGTAACTACCCCATATTCATGACACGGCGTTTTCACAGACCGATCTTTTATTAGTTTGAATAGCGAAACGCGCGAGTGACGTCATGACTCAGACAAAAAAACTAGAATGCTGAATGATTTTGAAGATTTCTTAAAGGGCAAAAGGCGATGATCCTTAAACACTTGTGAGACGAAAACTTCGCCTAAATTCCCTGTGTTTCCCTCAGTGCAAGCTTAAGTTGACCGAGTCTCGCGGAGAATTCAGTGATTTTGAATTCTATTTTTTGACTTCAAGCGCTTCGCTATTTCTCCCGTATTCAGATCCCCACAGGAATCTCCCAATAGGCCCTTTGCAGCTAAGCCATCACGTGACCTACTTTTCATAAAATTATGGGCTGCGACTTTAAGAATGCCAGAAATGGAAAAAGCGTGTCGAAAACATCAAAACGGCCAAGTTTGAAGCCCCTGGCATTAAAAAATGAGATTTTATGGCGGTTTGAATTTTAAAAAAATTAAGAAGATTTGTATGGAAAAAGTTGCTGGAGAGCAAGGCCTTGCTCTCCAGCAACTATTTCCATACAAATCTTCTTATATTTTTTGAAATTCAAACCGCCATAAAATCTCATTCTTTAATGCTAGGGACCTCAAACTTTGCCACTTTGGTATTTTTGATATGCTCTTTCCATTTCTGGCATTCTTTAAGCTATAGCTCATAATACAAAAAATTTTTAGGAAAAATATGGTCACGTGACCCCAGCTGCAAAGGGCCCATTGCAATCATAAGCACGGACTAATGTGGACATGATGATGTCGACATGTTCACCTGAGGCCGCATTGTTTTATCATTACCGAAGCGTTCTCATGTAGACTGGAACTGGCCTATTTCGCGGGAAAAAATATCTAAAAATAGACTGGTCTCTAAAAATGCTGTTGCATTGGTTTTGCTTATTGGCAACTTTGCACAATGGATTAATCTAAGCTTAGTTTAATTAGACACTTCATGGTGATGAATTTTTCACTTAACTGTTGAGTTTGGACGCAAACTGGGCAAAACATGGAGTTCGGATTACCTCTTACTGCAGGAAATTCAGTTCAAAAACAAGAAAAAATATCCCATCAAACTAGGGCTATGACAGAAACGTCCAATTGTACTTTACATAATAATCACCTTTTATACACTGCAGGAGCTGCAGTCAGAAATGGAGAAACACAAGGCACACTTGAAGCAACTTAAGGATTACGATGAAAAGTTGTCCCAGGAAAGGAAAGATAGAGCTATCAAGGAGAAGGAAATGCAACGGATACTGGTAAAAATGCATGCCCGTAGGGTTGACACATAGCCCGCCGTTTCATGCAATTCACCCAACCCGTGTGGTATTTTTGAGAAATGACATCATTTTCTCTAATTCTCAACCAAGACTTAGAAAAGGGAAAACTAATGGCGGCCGTACATTTAAGAAAAGAAAGGTCCAAAAAAGCGATTTTTCAGAATGTTCGGAATAGATTGAAAATTGGCAAGATATCTGGGAAAGACCTATTGTGCACAAAATTGTAAAAATGGACATCGATAATTTGGCTGTGTGAGTGCCAGGATTTTTCTAGATGGATCACTGTTCCGTGCCCAGCGAAGCGGAAGGCCAAGTGTGAAAGATTTACGGTCTGGTTTTTTTAGAGTTAACGGATATGACTTAAAGGGAACCTCCACTCCTACCAAAGAATCACTTTAAACCGCAGGATATAGTATTTGCAATAACGTTAGCTTTAATTTTTTTTTCAGAAGAGACGGGTCTATAGTGGA
>JAHPZR010054576.1:15000-20000 GCA_019787425.1 Platygyra sinensis | reverse complement strand
AACTGACGTCAATTTGTTAAATGTATAATACTTTTAGGAACATTGCGGTCACATGACCCCAGTTTCAAAGGGCCTATAACTCAAAATACCGTAACTGAGCTTCAGGACACATTTGAACTAATTTACACCAAGGTTGTACGGTATTAACCTTATGGATGAAAGTTAGGCATGCCGACAACATTATGTACTAGTAACGCTGGGTTAACAAGAGATTTCTCCAAGGGAACATCAATGTCAAACGCGCGACGTAACGGGCCTCGTCCTGATGTCTTGCGGGCATTGCGTGCTGGGATTGGTAATTCAGAATGGTGAGCTGGAAGAGGTTCCGTGAAGAAATATGGATGAAGCAAAGCCTGCAATCAATTCATAAATTAACCCGCTACTTTATAACGAGATCATCGCCTAGTTCTACCATTAATGAGCCAACATAATTTTCTAAGTAGTAAAGAGAAATGAGTGACTTGCAACACGAAAAACTTATATTTTAAGCATTGTTTTTTTGGTTCTTGTTGTTGCTGTTATTTTTTATTATTATTATTTTTTTTTTGCATTAAAGGCCCAGTATTGGCCATTATGCTTCGCGCGCCTCTGTTGTTGTTTTGGTTTTCACGGGAGCGAGGCATCCATTGTTATAAAAGAGTTCTATTCAGGCCACAAACAAAAGTCTCAGAATTTTCAACATCACAAAAATGGCCGCCAAGAGATCGCAGCTTGCAATGCTCAATGGGCAATACCGGGTCTTTAACTTTCTTCAAGAATCTCAATAGTTCTCTTTTCTCCAGTCACCCTCGAACAAGAACACTTCCAAATACTCTCGAAGACCACCGAACATTCTGTAAGACTCCATTTCTTCGCTCCAAATATATTCTCGAATTTAACAGATCCAAAAGGTAACTTGTGTGCAAGAAACACCAACGAGACAAGAATAGTTCCGATGATTATACTGCATAACACGAGTCAGTAGCACGAGTTACAAGAAAAACCCGTTTCCCCAAGAGAAATATGTTTCTTCTCAGTAAAAATGATAGGGAATAAGTGGCGGCAGTCTTACTACGCCTTCAATGGGTTTTACTTTTTTTGCCTGTACTAACCTCTGCTGCAGAAATCCTCTCCTTGGAATGATACACCAAGAACCGTTTGAGCAAATCAACCGCCTAAAAATGAAAAACAAACAAACAAACAAAAACAAATTATATACACGCATAGCTCTAGGAATCCACAAAAAAGTTTGATTAACATATAAATCTACACAGTCAAGCAATTTTAAGTCGGTTTAATATTTCTATTTTTCGCCGTGGTGGAACGGAAGGATAAGCCACGGAAACACAAACAAGTTTATTCCAGATTCAAAGAAGACCACAAAACAATGTCAAATTATTATCGTTCAATAAGGGACAGTGTAGGGGCATTGTGGGGAGAATGCGGGGGCTCAGGACTGGCAGGAGGGGAAACGGGGGAAGCGGGAGTTCAAAGAGGTTGGAAGCAGGAGAGAAATGCAAAACGCTATTATTTGTCATTTATTAATGTGTTAGAAATATATTTTCAAAAACGAGAAAACAAAACCTTATTTGATTCGCATCTAGCGTCTTTTGAGACCTCTGAGCCAACGACAAAACAAATTCTTTCTTGGGCTAAAAACAAACTTACAATGTAAGAGAAACTTTGAACCCTTTCACAGTGGTTACGTCTTAGGTCACGAAATGTCAAGCGGAATGAGTGCACGAGCCGTGTAAGTTGCCAAGAGAGAAGAAAAAGACGAGCAATTTAGACTCCTAAGAATTGCGCAGATGACTGAATAGGATGTGTCTTGAGTCTCCTACTTTACAGGTGACGGGGCAAGACGGAAAAGAGCAAAACTCAAGAGATAAAGTTATAGGAAGCGGGATTTTTCGTTTAGAGAAGTAAGTTGTTCTGAACCCCCTTGTCCTCCATTCGGAAAAACTACTGTCAAAGTACAGTCACATCTACCTCTGGTGAGGCATCAGGTACAATATTCTCAAGTGGGATGGGCGGCATCTCTGGGAACACAATCTTATTGTAATCCGGCAGTTCTGTCATTCCCTGTCAAAGAGTAGAGCAAGTCTTAGTTTCCGTTTTTAAAATATTTCAATCTCAACTTTCAAACTTACGTCCAAGATTGAACGCAATGATTGTTTAATTAATCCCTCGTGTATATTTGGTAGGGTTAGTTGACATTTTCATACTACTTCCTATTTGACAGAATTGTGTGTGTTCTGGTGACTTTTTACCAATGAGGCCGGGCACTTAGTGATGCTTATCATAGGGAATTTGAATCTCATTAGCGTTCAATCCCGGACATATCTGCACTTTCAGGGTGAATAGCCCTGCTAGACTTCTTCTTACACAGTGCACGTATCTCCAATAGGTATTTTCACTGGGCCACGGGATGCTTTCTTAGGGAACCTGAAATACAGACTAAGGCCTGGTTCTCACCAGCGACGGCATAGCGAGACATAGAAGATATCACACGGTGGTGAGAAGATATGAATTTTATGTCACGAGTGAGTGCACCGAACGAGTGAGATATTGTTCTTGTCACAAGAACATAAAATTCATATCTTCGAGCTAACGGCGTTTTTGACGATTTTCTGAAGATTATACAAAATTGTTCCGAAAGCCATACGAACGTTCTCGAACATTTTCGGAAAATTTCCCAAAATTTTTCGAAGATTGCCGAAAACTTTCGAGGAAGACCCGAAGATGTTTCGATCACCAACCAAGGAATTTAAGTACAGTTTAAAAGACAAACTCGATATCAGTGAAATCATCGATTTTTTCACCAGTGAGGATATGGAAAATACGCCTCTCGAGTCCCGTATGTAGTTTCGTATGAAAATACGAGTGGTGTCCAGTAAAATACCCGCGTCTATGTAATAAAATCGCTTATGTCGGCAATGTGAAGATCGACATTAAGATAATGAACACTTCAGTTTCTTTCCCTCATGTGTTATTATGTCAGTATGTTCGCACTGGAAACATAACGACATAACGTCCTTCTAATGTCGTTAAGTGATTGTTAATGTCGTTAAGTAGCTGATGTGAACAAGGCTCAACGAGTACAATACTTGTATATCCATGCTTTAATTCTACCTTTGCTGCTATGAGGAGAGTGGACGATCTTAGCCGAATTTCAAATTTATTACTTATATATATTTTAAGCGTAGAAAACAAAATAATAAGCCCTGCAACAAACACATGTACATGTAAATATTCTACAAATTCCGGCTTCAGTTTTTTAAGTAACATACACCTTATTCCATAATGGCTTCCATTTCAGTATTCTTTTATTTACTTGCAAAATAGGCTTTGTTGTCTCGATCTTAAACTCGAAATTCAAAAGAATATTTTCCTTTAAACGAGGCAACAAGGGCTAATTTGCAAGTAAACAAAAGAATACTAAAATGCCGGCCATTTTGGAATAAGATGTATGTTACTTAGGCCTCAATATAACTGTGGTTCTCTTGCTTCCAAACATTAGACGCGTGTTAATCGCATAATTTATGAAGCATTGAACATTCTCACTCGGGAAGAGAAAATGATATATTACCACCCAGCACATACCTGCCCTTGGCTCGGTGTTCCTAGCACTCTGAGAACGCATAAAAGCTGTGAAATGTCACTTTCACCCTGAAATAGAAAGAGTTATGAGAAACAGAGGACTTGATTACTCTGTATACACAAATACTGAATCCAATAATCATTATATTACACGTTGTTGTAAAGACCTAAACCACGTAGTTTCCATTACAGTGCATTTAGTTCCGAGTAGAACCAATTTAGTCTGAAAATTATAACAAGGAAGAACTCATTGGTTGACTTTACGGTTTACCTTTATTGCAGTTTTCATTTCTCCATAACTTTCGCCTGAGGTCAGAAATTCGTTTAAACTTTTCGGCTACTTCCGTGAAATTTTTTATAGTTTCCTGAGGTCTACGTTATCCACTTTCTCGCGTAGTTTGAACTGAGGAATGCCAACATGCCTATAATTACTATATACACACGTATGACATAATTTCACTTACTGGAAATAGAGGCGAGTTGTTAAGAAGTTCTCCAAAAATACACCCAACTGCCCTGATGAAACAAAATAATAGCACATAGGTTGAGCAAAGTTACTTGCTTTTAAAGAAACTGCTGTGCTCAGTGGCGGGTCTGATCTTAACCTGGAGCTGGGGGGGGGGGGGGGGGGGGTGGGGCATCGTGCTTGTTGTATATATAAAGGATACACATACGGAAAACAGGACATACATGGAGCTACATGTACATGTAGGCTCGATTTCCACTGCCTCTCGTGTCCAGTCTACGTTCCTTCCCGATAAAAGAGAGAGGGAAGGAGCGAGGGCTCCTTTTCCGAAAAGCAGCTGGTGATCAAACCTATATACTTGTAAGCAATAGCTCTCAATGGCCCATCTTGCTTCTCCAAGCAGGAGGTTCATTAATGTTTCAACGAGAATGCTTTTTGTTTTAACAGGCAGACAAACCGTTTTGAACAGAATTCTTTATAAGAAGACTTTATTCTTGATGATCCAACCAAGCAGACAAAAGTGACCTCACAGCTAGTCAATTTGCACAATGTCAGGCCCTTAATCATATCTCCACACAGATAGCCAATCAAATTTCAGGATTAATTATTCATATTACCCCTTGCAGAGCTACATGTACACAATGCACATCGAGTCATAAAAATTATACTAAAGTACACATCATTCAGTGCGTAAGTTTTTATATTATTTTTGTTTCTTTTCAATAAACACAGTTACTTCATCCTTCTACCTGTGCAATCCTCAAGAAACCAGAACACTCTGTACTATACCCACTTTACACCATTCTAATAAAAAAAAAAGTCTGCATACGAGCCAAGTGGCCCATCAGGCCGGAGCTTATCCCGGTTTCCTTAGCATGAAGCGACTGAGAGTATTTCTACTCCCCCCTGGATGGGATGCTAGTCCATCGCAGGGTTACCCCCCAGCATTAAATTC
>JAHPZR010054576.1:0-10000 GCA_019787425.1 Platygyra sinensis | reverse complement strand
CAGGATAAAAATAGCCGTGTTGGGAACGAAAATGCTGTGTTTATTTCGTAAGTTTAGCAAGTTTCTGCGAGCATTTTTTAGTTTCTCTGTACAAAGCTTAACTCAACAACGATATACTTATTAAACTGTAGAAATTGTATGCGAAAACTGAGAAGTCGTTTATTTCTACCGCGAAAACGAAGACAGCATGTTTTATGCTAAAATACAGGTAAATCTCTGTTTTCGGCGAAACATGCAAGTTGGGCGCCGCGGCGCAAATGAAAAGTTTTACATTATTAAAAAGAAATGGGTTGGTAAGTCGAAAAAATACTTATTGTATGAATGTGTCCCAAGCCATACCAGACAATATCGAACACTTTCAACAAGCGGAACCCAAACATTATTTTGATTATAAAAACTGGCGACTTAAAATTTTGCATCTGGCGACTATATTTCCTCAGTTAGTCGCCAAAAGGCGACCTAACGATTTTTTTAATTTCGAGCCCTGCTATAATACATGTAACAGTAAAAAGTTAATGAAAAACTCTTAAAAGTGTCAATGAACATTAAAAAATGTACAAACGTTTCGGGCAGAGCCCTTCATCTGTGTAAAAATGGGCTTTTTTACACAGATGAAGGGCTCTGCCCGAAACGTTTGTACATTTTTTAATGTTCATTGACACTTTTAAGAGTTTTTCATTAACTTTTTTTGTGTACACATACCCTGTGCATTATAGAGTTTTCATGACAAAACACCACACCTTTCAACAACATTAACATGTAGCTTTTGATCTGGGCCTACAAACAGAAAGAAAACAAGCACCTTCAGTTTTCAAGTCATTTTAAGTTAATATTACTATGAAATTTTGATCACTTTAGATCCATACAGTTCCTGTATCCCATTATGCCAGTTTTTTAGAGGGACCTGAAGAATTATACATGCAGTTTAATATATGCTGCATCAATGCAAGTAGGTGGTACAGATTGCAGTGGTTAACAACTTGCTTGTTAGTAGGGGGGGATGAAAATTTCAAAATTCCTATTGCCAGGTAAGAACTTGTAAGAACTGTTTTAAATCCAAAAATATACATGTACATAACAACAACAACAACAACTGGCCAAGCTTCTAAAGTATTTGAAATGTCATTTTTAGCAGCTGGCTTCAACTAGTCGGCAGCAACTCACACTGCAAGGGGGGATAGCTAATTTGATGTTGGTCACTTCTTAAAGAAATTTATGTTACATTGAGCAGTACAAAAATCAAATTCATTAACTGTAACAAACCTCAGTTAACGGTCTGGCTGAATTGCGCAAAACTTCAGACAAATCAGAGAGCATGTACTCAAACACCAGCACAAATCCAGTCCCATAGGGAAACACATCAATCAACTTCACAACCTGATAAAGTAATTTAAACATTAAATTGCAGTGATGATTAGTTAACATGCCTTTTAAGAAATTTACAACTCAATGAAGATACATTAAATTCTAGGGTGTGCACATGTGCAGAAGGCATGAAGACCCTTGGGTCCAGATCAAGCGGTCTGGGTTCAAGTACTGCACAGGAAAATTGTATTGTGTTCTTGGGCAAGAAACTCTTCTCTCACAGTGCTCTGTCAAGTCAGGTGTAGAAATGGGTACATGTACTGACAAATTTAATGCTGGGGGTAACCCTGTGATATTCTACTAGCATCCCATCCAGGAAAAGGATAAGAAATACTCCTAGTCGCTTCATGCTACAGAAACCAGAATACATGTAAGCTCCCGCCTAATAAACCACTTGGCTCAAATGCAGACTCTGCCTAATACGATACAAGTACTTGTAAGTACTCACATTTTGATTCTCTTCTATTTCTTGGAGAGCCTTGATTTCTCTAGATCGAGGGCAATCAAAAGTCAAACAAACATCAGATTTATTAATTAGTCAATTTCATTATAATTTTAAGTAAGACTAGACTTAGAGTATAATGATGATTAAATTCAAGATTTTTGACAGGTTGATCAATCCATTGTATTTCAGTAAACAGGTGTTAGAGGTCTGGCATATAACAGCACTTATTGTCCAGCCATAACAATTTACTAAAATTAATAAAATTAACTGTTCTGGCTGGGCGATAAGTATTTATTTAGTTTACATTTACTGGTGAAATCCAGTAACGGTTTGACAGTATTTCTGCCAAACAGAGCCATTGAGGAATCCCGTGTTGCAATCATAGACAGCCCCCCAAAAAAGAAAAAAAAGGCAAATTTAGCCCTTTTGCTTTTACAACACTACAGCAAGAACCATCCCAGGGCTCAAAATTGTGACCAATATGGTCGCCAATGCAACTTACATTGAGTGTTTGGCAACTAAAAATTCTGGTTTAGCCAGTATAATGGTAACTGCATTTCTCTATGTTGATGATCAATAATGATTCTTTTCTCACAAATTATATCCTTGTAGAAAATCATTTTGAAAGAATGTGCTTCTAAGACATTCATCATAAGAAATGAAGTCAATCCATCTTTTTGCTTTGCTGTATTGATTCTATCTTGTGTTTCTATGTGTATCGAGTTATTGAGACACAAGTGGAAGTATGGGAGAACAAGAAATGCTGTGGGAACACAAGCCACAGGTGAGTGTTTCCACAACTTTTTCGAGTTCTCCCACACTTTCACAAGTGTTTCTAGAACTCGATAGGCACACAGAGAACATGTTTTCTGCTTCTTTTAGAAAGCACTGCAAGGAAAAAAAAGGAATTGAAAACAACTTGTTAACTTTGATTATCAAAATGTAATTCTCTTTTGCTCATGCTGTAATTATGTTAACAGCTCATGCTACTGTAGTTCTGCATTTTTATCAGGTTATGGAAACAATTTTTAACCAATCAGTATGCATATTATCTTAGGAGACTTTTCTCATGATCAATATCAATAAATCGCTTGATATTGATAATTCATGTGACCTTTTATTGATTGTCCATTGATTATCAATAGAAATGGATGGCCTAATTGGTATTGAATCGCATCGTTTGGTTATAAATTTTATTACATTTCACAATCTACAAGCTGTTTGGAGTACGTGCTTAATGTACATGTAGATCAAGAACAGATTTGTTTATACTAATATATATTACAAAGTTCCTAAAGTGAACTATTGTAATCAAAGTTATGGTATCCTTTGATGATCACATTTATAGAGGGTTTACTTTGGTCGACATTACAAGAACAGTGACGGCTGGGTTACCAGCAACTGACTGGTACATGCTTTGTTTTAAAAAGTCTGGTACAATTTTTTTGGCATCAATTGATCATCAATTAAGGGATACCAATCAATACCAATTAACTAATTTTATTGATTGATATTGATTTATCACTTGCTTTTCCAATTATCAGTTTCCATGGATTGGACACCCTGGACATTGATAGATAAAAAAGAGTGGACTAACTCACTGCACCTTTCAATAACAAGCAAACTCTAAAGTTCAAACCTCGGCCAACAAATCTGTTTTCTGTTACCTTCAATCACATGTTCCGTGTCTCCAGCTTCCCACTACTGCCGAGCACACAGTAATCAAATTGTTGAGCACAGTCCAGACGGAAGTCGGAAGATGGGAGGAGCTGCCAATCATTTGATTGATGGTAGCAAAAACAGATTTGTCGGTATAGAGTCCGCATGTCTTTGAAAGGCAACTGAACAGTTGGAGAAATAAATGTTTGAACACTTCCTCTATATATTCTTTACAAAATAAAATAAACACTGAAAACCTCAGAGCAGTGTTTGGTATCCCATCTTCCAGTTTTCTCAAAGGAACTTTCTTTAAAGCAACAACTTCTCCACTCTGCATAGCAAGAACAAAATGTTTGTTTACTTTGTTTTAAATTCGTTAGCATTAACATTACTTAAACCCAAAAAAGTAAGAGAAATACTTTAAGTAGTACTATGATCAGGCCATCTGATACGGTGCGGAAAAAAATGGAAAATTATGCGAAAATTTTCGGCAATATTATGCGGAAGAAAGTGACGATTATGCAGAAAATATGCCAGATTATGCAGAAATTTCTAAAATTAATAGAGTTGCTCCCTTGGCTTTTTTAAACATATAAAATACACCTTAACGCCTTACCGAGAATTTAACTCCATAATGACATGTTTGACCTTTTGCTGCCACTCCTGGACAGGTATTTCTTCGTTCAACGCAGTTTTTCCATAGTTTTTTCTCCGAAGCTTAGTAGCCAGGCATTAAATCAGACAAGCAAAACTGGATACGGGAAGTCCTAAAACTAGAACCCAGGCCCATCACCAGAAGATGCATGGAACGTCTGGAGGTTTAAAATTGTTTACGAACAAAAAGGTGTGTTTTGGTCGCTTTTTTGGGTGAATAACTTCTTCAAAATGATCAATCTCTTAGCTATTTTTGCTTCTGAGGATGGTAAACAGTTGCTTTCTCGCTTATATTTAGCAATTTTCTAGTTTTGTGCAGAAAAATGCCCCACGGATGCGGAGGATGCGGAAGTAGACGAATTATGCGGATCCGCACCACCGCATCCTGCCAGATGCCCTGTACAGTGTATGATCAAAAAATCATTTCCTAATTTTTTTCTCCAGATTTTGAAAGTGTGTTCGCTTAACACCTATCTGGCAAAATTTTGAGCTTTGAGTTTTATCCGAAAGCTGTTTATTTTGAGTGTAAGTTTTGGATTTCATGGTCCGCCATTACTCACGTTCAAAACTGACCGACAGGACATCAGAGGGTTGGATCTAGAGAAAATGACGTCATTTACTCACTAGCTTAAGATTTCAGCGTGTAAACACAATTTATTATATATGCAAAACATGGGTTTAAAAGTCTGAAAGCCTGAAACTCCCGTGCTGCACATTAATTCAGCCGCGTACACACGCATTGCATTCTTAAACTAGTGAGTCTTTGACGTCATCTTCTCCTCGACCCAGCTCTCTTAAGATTTTAAAGTTAGTAATGGCGGACCAATAAATAATAATAGTAATAATAGTAAGAAAATTCCAGTTAAAATAAACAGGTACCTTTTTAAAATCAGAACTTAAAACTTGGGTCAGTTAGTGTCTAGTTAACATAGTTTTGAAATCCAAAAAGAAAAAAAAAGAATTGTTTTTTGGTCGCAGTACCACTTTAAACCAAGAATTAATAAATTTTACTAGTGCACCGCACAAAATTTCGAGCGTCTCCATATAAGTAGTGCGAGCGATTGCAGAATACCTCGACCAAGCCATTGCATGTGTCGGTGTGCTTTGAAGAACGAGGTATATAACAATAGATACTATTGTTATTCAATAAGATGCAAATAAGGTTCGGGGTATTCTGCAATTTAGCCAAGCGCTACAATTATTTATGTAGATAGTAAATGAAATTCAGGTCACTGACAACAAAATATACCTCGATATGCTTAGCTTTGAAGACAATTCCATGAGCTCCCTCGCCGATATTACCAAGAATTGTGTACTGCCCACAATGTTCCATGACAACCAAATGTTTACAATCGTTGATACTAGTTCACGAACTCACATACTGCAAAATAGACAGACCCCTTGTATAAAAGAACCACTACTTATTAAAGATCACTCCTTGTCGTCCTAATCTAATGCACCTCAGCCGGATACAAAAACAAAAGATGTGCGTGAAAACTGCTTGACAGTCGCCATTTTGCACTGCTTCATCGGCGTTGCAACAGTCCAGCGGCTACCATGAAGATTATGCGTAGAAGTAGTTTTAGTGCCCAATCCACAGGTTTAAAACTTGTTCCTTTGTCACGTTTGTGTGTTTCGTCTGTTTGTAGTTTTGTGTGTTCGTGTGGTCATGCTTTGAGCGCTTGAAGCATTGTGAAGACAGTCACATTCTGAATGGAGTAGTTTTAAATAACCTCCAGATGTTTCTTTTAAGTTTTCAAACTGAGTAGTGCTCGCGTTCGGGAAGGCCATGTTTCGTGTTGTGTTGTACATGTGTGACCGTTTGTCTCTTCACTTTGGTTTAGATGTTGTTACCGTTACAATCCATGTATGTTGTGTGCTGTGCATACTTTGTTTTCTCATAAGTTTTGTTCTTTGTTCGTTGTCGTTTAAATGTTTTTAATGTACTGCCAATGATGACAGAAGGCGAACCAGAGACTGGCAATGGTGAAACCAATTTAGTTCTGAGGCAGATTGCGACGAACCACGACCGATGTAACAGTGAGATTTTAGTCACAGCTTTAGACAGAGCTCTTGAATTCAAAACGCATATATTTTTATCGAAATTTGTTCGCTAAACTACAGAATACAGGGCCACTTTTAACCATGCACAAAACGAGCCGCCTCGTTTGGCTGGTTTGCTCTCACACGCATATCAATTATTCCTCGTTCTTTTATCCACTGCCGAGCCAAACGAGCCGCTCAATATATGAACTCAACACTTACACTAACGTCATACACCTTATTCCTCGTTCTTTTATCCACTGCCGAGTCAAACGAGCCGCCTTTTTTGGTGAATGATTAAAAGTGGCCTGCATTCTGTAGTTGCAGCACGAGCTTCTCGAATTAAGTTCGACGCAAGTACGCCGTCAGAATCAGCCGTCGCTCCGGCAGCGTCTGGACCGGGTGTCAGTGTCCTCGAATCTTTCATCAGGATAGCTAAGGTCCAGTTCAGACGTCCTACTTCTGCCTTGCCGAACTTAGGGCCTGATTGCTGAAATTTTGTTGCGATAACATGACGAACCTCAGCCCAGGCTGAATTATTAGCCTCGGCGTCAAATATGAAATTGCGCGGGAAGAGTCTCGGGAGAATCAAAATGGCACCGAGAACACAAATCGTGAAAATAGACGCATTGCTTCTCTCGCAGTTTGGCCTTTTGACCCGCCTTTTGGCAGTGCTTAGTTTTCATCTTTTTGAGATGGTAACAGCCTACAAGATGATGGAACTGAAGCGAAACCAGTCTGTGGCTGCATATCTCTCAGCTAGAAATGACGCATTTGCAAAGAAAGAGAAGAAATTTCCAAACTCGCCGAGTTCGCCGAAAGCGCTGGTCGGTCTGGGGTTCTGTCCTGGTGAACGGGTTCACAAGGGAATAACCATTGTTCTTTCTTTGTTTAGGAGTCATTGGTTAGCTGTTGTGTATTGTTTGGTCCTCTGAAGTGCCGGGCCCATTGGGTCTATTTACACCAAACTTGGGGATTTTGTAAGGCTTGGTCTGCACTTTGTGACTATGTCGATCAATAGTTGCTAATCCCATAACTTACAGACTCGTACTTTGCCCTTCACGGTTTGTAATCGGGCAATTGCTGTTCGATGCTGTCCTGTCCTGCCAGGTTTAGGGCGACATTCTCGAAAAGAGACTCTCGCATCACATGTCCGTATTCTGTCTGAAAAGCTCACATGAGTTAATGTGTGCCGTATCATTCCAATTCGATTGGAGCTCGGCTGGATAATAAAATTTCTTATTTTGCTCCCATAATTGGATTGTCGCCAGTCAGTTTCCATAACAACGGTATAAAAGTGTCGTTACTTTTCAAACTCATTTTCTCTCGGCTTCACCGACATGGCAAAAAATATATATTTAATGCGTCTGGGGACAGCAATGAGTTGCAATCTTTTCAATGTCGTTCCCAGAGCCTTCGTTACTCTTGTCTTAGACAAGGGTAACGAATATTGCAATCTTTTTTGAATGGATGTTTTTGCGCATGCTCACGAAAGTAGTATCCGAAAGATTATTTGTCCCACATGTCTTGCAGCATCACGTTATACATGGATGCGATTCTTCGATTGAACAGTCAACTCTGGTTTTCCTTCAACACGAATAAATCTTTCGCCTTTTACTAAAGATTTCCGTGGAGGAGAACAACTGAATGACTATAGACTAATTTTTCGTCGCACTGCCATTCGGCGGGGCTCCTAATAAATTCAGGATAAAACATTGACCGCGTACATCCATGTCACATGCATTCTATTGCCGCACCGCAAGTTTGTTTCCTAACTGCACTCCTGTTTTCTTCCGAAACTCCATTGCTGTTCGATCCTGTCCTACCAGGTTTAGGAAGACATTTCGTGTATCCAAGGCAACCTTCAGGTTTATTCTTTGCCGCATTGAACGGCCCATTGAACGCGATTTGACAACACCGCCATGTTTTTACTTCTGGTATCGCTTCTGATAGCATTCAATGCGCATTCTCAGTATTGGAGTATTCTCCACGTGGTCTCCTCGTAACTCCTCGCGCGAACGCAATCCCGCCAAAATACATTAATATATTTTATGAATTTTGTTTGGCACGACAGAGGCACGACGTTTCAATCGCTGCCGTGCCAGAGTCGTGTAGCACGACTGACGTACAAAGCTTGTCGAACTTAATTGCTTTGCCGAACTTAATTCAAAAGTTTGATTCAGACGCCGTGTTTCTGCGGTGATGAAAAGCTTGCATGAATTAATGTGCGCCGTATCATTCCTATTTCGCTCCCATAATTGGAATAAATCAATTATCTCCCTGGAGAGGATTTTTAGTCGCCAATCGGTTTTCATAACAACGATATAAAAGTGTCGTTACTTTTCAGACTCATTTTCTCTCGGTTTCACCGACGTGGCAAAAAATATTTAATGGGTCTGGGGACGGGAATGAGTTGCAATCTTTTTAATGTCGTTCGCAGAACCTTTGTTACCCTTGTCTTGGACAAGGGTGTCGAGCACTGCAATCTTTTTTTAATGTATTTTTTGCGCGTGTTCAAGAAAGTACTCGTAAGATTGTTTGTCCCACATGTCTTGCAGCATCACGCTATACATGGGTACGATTCTTCCATTTGGCAGTCAACTCTGGTTTGCCTTCAACACGCATAAATCTTTCGCCTTTTACTAAAGATTTCCGTGGAGGAGAACACTTGAATGAGTCTTTAGACTAATTTTTCGTTGCCCTGCTATTCGGCGGGGCTCCTAATAAATACAGGACTAAGCTTTGACCTCGTCCAAATCACTTCCATTCTACAACCTGTTTTCTTCCGAAATTCTCGATCCTGTCCTGCCAGGTTTAGGAAGACCTTTCGTGCGGTCCAAGGCAGCCCTCAGGTTTATTCTTTGCTGCATTGAACGGTCCATTGAACGCGATTTGACAACGCCGCCATGTTTTTACTGGTATCACTTCTGGTAGCATTCAATGCGCATACTCCGTATTGGAGTATTCTTCTCGTGCCAGGGTCCCCTCGTAACTCCTCGCGCGAACGCGATCCCGCCAAAATGTACATTAATATATTTAATGAATTTTGTTTGGCACGGCAGAGGCACGACGTTTGAATCGCTGCACTGCCAGAGTAGTGTAGCACGACAGAGCTTGTCCAACTTAATTGCTTTGCCGAAATTAATTCAAAAGTTTGATTCAGACGCCGTGCTTCTGCCGTGCTTTTGTCAAGCTTAATTCCTGAATTTAGTTCGGCACGACTGAGAAGCACGACGCAGAAGCACGACGTCTGAACTGGGCCTTAATCTGGTATAGGGCTAGAAATTAGACAGTTTTGGTCTAGAATAGGGTATAATTTACCGGGGAAGTGGCCAGAGTATAAATAGCTCAAACCACAACAGCGTTTTTACTCAGGTTTCTTTAAGTTAAAATAAAGAAAATCACTACTGCGAAGGAAGTTTGGATACCTTCTCCGTTTTCTCCTTAGTGTTTGTTTTAATAGCGAAGCGCGCGACTGAGACAAGGCTCCGACAAACAAACTGCAATCGCGGATGATTTTGAAGATTTCTTTAAAGGCAAAAGCCGGTGTTCCTAAAACACTTTTGAAACGAAAACTCCTCCTGCATTCCCTGTATTTTCCTCAGAACACGGTTATGTTGACTGAGTCTCGCGGGGAATAGAAGATAATTTATATCAACATTCGAGACAGTGTTTCATCGGCTATCCAAACACATCGAATTTCATCAAAAACGTTACAGTTCCGCTGTTCGTCGTATTTTTAATTCTCTTCTCGGTGTTCAGATCTCCCCATGAAAAACTGTCTCTCGTGTTTGATGTAGTAGTTAAAACTCGAAAGTGACTTATAAGACATCG
>JAHPZR010054575.1:0-25415 GCA_019787425.1 Platygyra sinensis | reverse complement strand
CTCTTTAACACTTTATTTCTTGATCACATCTGTAAATATTTCATTAGTGTCATTTGTCATCTTCAATCTATGTCTGGATTTTTAAAAATGGTGCTCACGTCAGGAGAGCCACAATGACAGTTTTCCAAAAAATTATAGAGGATTTTTCATTCAATCAGCCACAGACACTCTGTCAACACATAGCTTACTCAACCACCTTTCTTGTGTCTGGCTGGCTGGCTTCCAGACACTAAGCCTGCAGGGCATGACTGCCAAAGGCTGTGCTGCAAAGAAAAAAAGCAGTTTTGCTGAGCAAAGTGGCTCTCTCTGTGACCCTCCCCACCCCTCAGGGAATAAGCTTTGGGCCCTCCCTCCCTTTTTCGCCTGCCGGGAGGCAGGCGAAAACGTTTTGTCCCAATTCTGGCACCGTTCTCAAAAATCCAGACTTATATGTAATTTGTACATTTATACGAATTTTAATTATTTTTTCAAACACCTCTGTAAAATTTATGTTTGTGAGAGTTGAGATTAAAATTGAATTCAATGAACTATCGATTGGGACCTCACTAGCGATTCATGAAATGATCACACTAGCTCCAGGTTTATAATTACTTCTGTCGTATATTACACATTAGGGACCGAGTCATTATTTATGGCCTAGTGGGGCGGAGGAAGCTTTTTGGGGGGACCATTGGAACTTTGAGCCCAAAAGGGGCAGGGATCACTACACCTGCTCCGGTCGTTATATTTTGTCGGCAGATATAACAACAAATTAAGACTTTGAGACTGAGACGTCTCAAGATAAAATTAACATTTAAAAAGGTGAAACAGAGCTACTTCCTACATCTAATTTTATTATCATAAACACCTCATTTTCCCTAACACCGTTGTTCCCTAATATGCATGAAATCGCATCTTTGGCAACTTACAAGTTCAATATTGTCGGTGGGTGCATCCCCCTGAACCGCCTACGCTGGATTGCCCTTCGAGCGAATCGGACCTCGCTTTAGTTTATACCCCATGTTATGCTTTATTTGACGCCTGTGAAATATTCTGCTAAGAACCCTGATCAGAAATCGGGGGAGAGGGCGAGTACTTGGGTCAATTTTTGCTGGGTATGTTCCGCTGGCCTCTCAGAACCCCTACCTCATTATAGTCTATTCCGTGGTCAATTATAGACCACAACTTAGCAACTTTTGGGCTAATATAATTTTCGCCATCCCAACTTAGTCATATTCTGTTTATGCCTCTACCTTATAGAGTCTGTGCATGTGACTTCATAAAATTCTCAAATCTAAACCTAAAGAAACACTGAAGGTTTTATCCTCATCAGGCATAAGAGGTACTAGATTTATATCTGTTGACAGCTTTCCAACTCAATAGCGTCCTTCGTTTGCTAACCAGCGCATTTTGAATTTCGAAGTTATGACGGTGGGTGACATAAAGCTAAGATCGCGTTTGTCGAAAAATGTACACTTATCTCGTGATGTTTAGCCATTTGAGGAGTTTCAGTTGTAGGAAAAGTGCTTGTGTAAGTGCTTTTTGGCTCGGTTAATGTCAGAGAATCAGTCGACTAGATAGCCAAAGTAAGTTCCAGATGTTCACACTATTTACCGGCCACCATATTGGAGGACCAAGGAGGTCCCAAACATGGCGGCTCCATACTTAGCTCTACAATTTTGCTCGGAACATTTCGACGAATATCTCAACTTTGGGACAATGCACACACCTTAAACTTTGAGAGGTATCTTCTTTATTTATCGTCTATAATATCACAGTTTCTTAACTTTATCCACTGAATGGTTTTTGATTTTATCTAGTAGGTCATCGTAAAATGAATTGACACGAGTTTGTTAACTGTTGAATGTACAACACTTTACTTTTCACCTACAGTACAAACATTCTGGTACATGTGGCAACTGTAAGAAATTACAGATGTACCGTCATAAATAGTTGAAATGCAAACAATCTTCACGTTGAAAGCTAACAAGTCCCAAGCGAAAGAGATCAAACGCTTGCTAATCGAAAAGAAGATCCAAGTTGAGTTAACTTCGATGGACGATAACAACGCAGATTAGCCGGGAAATAAATACCGTAGCACGTATGATTTGTTGGACTTTGTTCTGGACCCAGGGGTTCTGCACTATTGTGCAAGTCGTTAATGTTTAAGTTGTGATTTCATGAATGGACTTCAATGCGAGCCGACTGTTAAGGGGGGAGAAACTTAATTACAAGTCTGTTGCTAAGGAAATCTGAAAACCTCCTTTTTCTTAGCTTCTGAAGTCCAGTGGGCATCAAAGTTTACCGTGTTTGTTCGATTCACGTTTCCTTTAAATGTTTCGAACCATGCCCATATTTGGTATGTCACGTGACCACAATAGAAAACGCCTAAAAACTGGGATTGAGTGGATCGTTTTCGAAATATGACAATATATTTTGCCAAAACACGGCATTATCTACAACTTTTAGTATGCGTTTGAGGAAATGTATAATATTTCGAAAATTATAGATGTTTAAGTGCTTTTATACAGACACGCCTGATAGTTAGCTAGGCCGAAAACGCCTAAAATTGATAAAACAAGGAAATGAAAGGCTTACTCACTATCGATCAGCCTTTGACGTGCTTTCCTTCACTCTGTTCGTGGCCATGTTTTACTCGCAAATAGCGATGTCCCGGATGTACTTCGATTTCCAACGGCGGGAAAGTAGCATGTCATCAGTCTTAAGCCGCATCAAAATTTAAGCCAAATAACGCCAACAGCAGCTAGAAATGTCTACTCCGTTGCACGTCTAAGCCCTAGATTGATGTGGCTACGACTCTTTACTGTCTAAAGCAAGCACAACATTATCGTCACATGCAGCGGGCCAAACGGACTACGATTACGGGACTAAATGACGTCCCGCGCCTAACACATCTCAGAACGGCTTCATGCACGATAATGGACGACGCTTGCTAGTAAATCGTTAGACTTGCGCCTTCATTGGTCCTCCGGCAGATTTCCTTTAGAAAGCAGTTATAGAAAGCTACTGTTGACTGTTGATTGACAAATTAAAGGTATACGGAATACAATTTAAAAAAAACTTCGTCTCGCTACTTTTGGGAGTGGGGGGGGGGGCGGTGATCACTACTTTCGGGAGAGGTCGCTACTTTCGGGGGGGGGTCGCTACTTTCGGGGGATCGCTACTTTCGGGATTTACTAGCAGCCACAAAAAATTGACGTTAATTTCGGGGGGTTGCTACTTTCGGGGGGTCGTTACTATCGGAACTCTACGGTAATTGAACAACGCCGCCTCCGAGATACCGCGCGAACTAATATTCAGCCGAGTGTAGCCTGGGTAAAACTTAACGCCGATTGGATAAGGGGCAAAGGGGGTCGGGGTGGGTTGGGCTAAATAAAAAAAAAAAAAGATAACATTTCAGGCTAGGTCAGCTCTACAAGCTTCTGCCATTAAGGAATTCCCCCCCCCCCCCCCCCCAACCCCCTTTTCTGAAAGAAAAAAAAGAACACCAGTGTGTTCAAATCTGCGGGTACGTTTTTGGAAATACAGGCAGATATTACAGACGAATAAGTTACGTGATATTTCTGTTCAATAAGTATCACTGCACAATATCTAAAAGTAAACTGCTAAACGGCACCAAAACCAGCTCTAGGCGCGCACTGATTTCAAATAACTCAGTGTCACTTGTATTAAAGAGAGAATTGTGGGTAGGGACAAAAACATAGGGGCGTGTTGCGGGGGGGGGTGTTGACGGGGGGGGGGGGGGTAATTATGCCTACATCCACTTGAAAACAAATCCCTAACCAGAAAGCAAGCTAAAAAAAAAAGGAAATAAAACCGACATCAGCCGTGAACAACACAGTAAACATGCTAATATTAGACAGGGGAAGTTGAGAAAAGTTACACTAAAAGTTTAGGTTTGCCGACCCGGTTTTCATAACTTCAGGTATATATACAAGTTAAAAGATGAATATTTATGCGAAGAGATTGATGGTGGGGGAGCACGAAATTTATTACTAGCTATGAGGGGGATACTTCATTAAAATAACATTAAGGGGAGATCAGCTAAATGTTAATTACTACCTTTAGCCGGCGATAGATAATGACCGTTCCTCTACAGTTGCGTTGAACGTTCAGGTCTGCGGTCGAAAGTGATTATTTGTATAGAAAGGCTTTTTCATGGTTCAAGATACCCAAAACAATCTTTATTATTTCATTATTTCTTTTTCAAAGGAAAATAAATCCACACAAGTTACTGCGAAAAATGAAATAGACGCCTAATGCAAAAGAAAACCACTGCAAGGCACATTGGCATTTGAATGGTTTTCTTTCTGACGAAATAATTAATGATCGAAAAACACGGTTCATGCTGATTGATTTTCATTGCAATTTGAAATAACAAAATTGCGACTTCTCATTTTAACGAGGAAAATTCATTGTACGGCGAAATAATAGTCCACTCCCCCCCCCCGCTACGTGTTTTTGACTTAGACCCCGTGTTTTCCACTGAGACCCCGTGTTTTCCACTAGTCCCAGTGTTTTCCACACCCCGGGACCCCGTACCCCGGCCCCGCGTTTTCCACCTAGCCAAACAGGAAGGATGAAGTGCTCTTGAATATTCATCATCCCTTCTGGTAACGTATAAATTAGCATTATATAAGACTTTCAAACTTAATGACAAAGCTCGCGAGTGACGTTATAACTCAGACAAACAAAACAGAATGGTAGAAGATTTCAATCGGGTAAGCAAGTGTTCCTTATGCAGTGGTGTCATTTGCTTAAGTCCAAAACTGACAACTCACCCCTCTCTCCACACCCATCTTGTTTACTTTATTTGCGCTCTCAGTTTATCCCGACGGGTATATTCGTCTGGGGAGGGGAGGAGGGGCTATCCCATACCTTAATGCTAATGAGTAAACAGTAGGGTTATTGTACAACTTTGAACAAAAATCTGTTATACCTAATTTACTAGCCTGTATATTAAATGAGAAATGTTTATGGACGTTACGTCATATATCTCTCAGCAATGCTTACTTGAAAGCAAAGGTTTTATTAAACAGCATTGTTTGACAGACTTAAGTTGAACCCTTGCTAAAATTTTTTTTTTTTGCCTGACTGACCAACCCACTTTAATGAAAGGGAAAGAGATGGAAAACAAAACATTTTGGGGGGGATGGCCTCTCTTCTAAAGTTTTACAATATCATTTTTACATTTTCTTTACGCAGGTTTGAGGACACTGGTGAAAAAAGCCCACGAGATTGTGTTATCCTCCCCACCCCTCCCCTAGGAGTATATTTACACATTAATTTTAAAACTCAAACACACTTGAGTTGACACATCAGACAATCCACTGCATGCATGGCTTATTTACAGTAACTGTAAATTAAAATAAAAAACAGTAACAATTATTATGATAATTATTGTATGTATGTGTAGACCACAACAAGATTGACAAATTGAAAGAGAAGGAAGAAGAGAGAATACTTTCAACAAAAGCCTCCTTTGCTGCTTTGATTAAAGGTATCTTACATTGGCCCCTTAATTTATCAATACATCATTGCATATTAATTTATGTTGTATTCTTCCATATTAGCTTCTCCAAATTAGCCTCTGAGATAAGGATTTCAACCTTTAAATTTTTATATATTAAATGCAGGTTTCACAATGTTCACCTTAGTGTATCAAGAATGCAGTTACCGAGTTTAAGCGCATTAGTTCAGTTCATATTTATGAATCAGTTTATATTAATAGTGATCCACAGTTTTAGTTAATTTGTTTGCAATATTTTCAAAGCTAAAAGCATGCTGTGTGACAACCAGGATTGGTTTTGCTCTCAATTGGCTGGGGGTGTGGCAGATTGAGCTTTCAAAATTAAATCAAAATTAATTACATGATCACGTTATACATAATTGCAGACAACTCTAGATAAAAAATGGACAATTTGTAACTGTGTTAGTTTGATTTATCCAAAAAATAGAAGTAAACTATTTTTAGATGTTACTGATAATATTTCTGTTTGTGACAATTAATTGATGAGAAGATACAGTAACATTTTCTTTTATCACTCCTTGTAGAGCCACAGACAGATGAAAGCTGTGATTTCAGTAGTTGTCACTGCAAAGAAGAGCTGCAGCTTAATAAAATTGAATTTTATTGCCTTGTTTTTTACGCACTTTGGCAATAACTATAAAAACCCTTAAATAAATTGTCTATAGGCTGTTTCTGAGCACCAATATCTAAACCATACACTTTAAGTGCAATGTTTTCTGTAGGAAAGTTTTCAAAATTATATTAATTAAAGGATAATTGTTGGCCCTTATCAACAAAATATTCATATTTTTTATAGGAAGATTCTAGACTAAGTCTGGTTTAGGTACGTGGTGCACAATACTTTGAACTGTCAGCCTTCACATGCAGATTGTCAATTAACCACAAAATCATTTGTCAACAAGCAAACTTCTGTGCAAGAATACACCCCTCCCCTCCCTCCGCCATATAGGAGAATCCCATACGTGAAATGTGCAGGGATGCTCATCATCCCGTTTACTGGTAAATTTCAGAGTTCAGTTCACAATAAAATAATTAGGATGTTCAGTACAGAATGCTAGCATTTGGTCATGAAAATTCTCGCATCGTTCTCAAGGGTGGGGAGGAGGGGTGCATCCTGTATTATTTTTTTTATGTAGAAATGAATATTAATTAATCAAAGAGGGTAAAGAAGTTTATTTTTCTTGTAGATCATGACCCAAAAAATTGATAAACTTACATCTTTGGAGACAAATTTGATACAAAAGCTTGGAAACAATCAAGCCATAAAGCGGCTTTACAAGGCAAGTACTGTAAAGCTGCATGCACCTTATACACTGTATGTTGCTGTATTGAAATACTGTATTGCATACTCTACTGAACTTAATAATTTAGAAATAAAAGATGCAAAATGATTGCATAATGAAAAATAGTTATATATGTACTATGTAATTACATTTTTTTTCTATTGTTAGTAAACCATAAAGAATTGTTCAGTGGAAATCAAAAAAGCTTCATCTACAAGCTATAGCCTAAAAAAAATGTGAAATAAAAGGTTTTCAACTTAACTATTGAGTGATTGTTCTGGGATTTTTTTTTTTTTCACTTTGGAAATTAAACTGTTCTTTTAACAGAACTAGAAAACGCAGTCTCACAGAAACATAATTATACTTACAAATATACTGTAATCAAAAACAGGTGGCACACACTAAATTTAGGAGATTTTGCACACCATAAGCGTAACAAGAAGTTAAATGAGCAGTTTTCTGCATGTATGTGATGCATACTGATACAGCTCTTAGCTGTATTCTGCTAGACAACATTCACACAACTGATAATAGTCTGCCAACTCTCACCAATCTATGCTTGGAGAGCAAAATTGTCATTAAAAATGCTAACCTTGCTCTACAGACAGTGATTATCTATGTGCTGCAAATTTCTTTTAGTCATTATTATGTGCTCATCACACTTGTTAAAGCAAGTGACCCTTCTACAGGGTCTGTCGGCTGTCTGTCAGCTGACTGTCGGCCTACTGTTGGCCAACAGTCGGCCGACAGTCGGCCGACAGTCGGCCGACAGTATATTTTGAGAACTATTCTTCACTATTACCTGAGTTTTTATAAAGTGGCATAATAGCATGACATGTTCAACATTATTCTTGCTGTATTTGACCATTATTGACAGACATTTGACTCAAGGAATGAGCAGAAAGTTCCTTAACTTTGAACTAGTTACAGTCAAGACTGAGATTTAGATCCTGAACACCTGGACAATTAATATCACAGGATATCAGGAAGGCACACAAGGCAAGTGACTGGCTTATTGTTGATTTGTTTATGGTATTATGTGCATAATACAAAACCATAAAAAGCTCTAAAACGAAAAAAGATATTCCAAAAAGACAAATGCCATTCTTCAATGAGCTGCAATTTGTGTTTTACTTTACAGGCACTTTAGGTTATTACAAAAGAAGCTGGTTCACAAATGTCACACATGCTTGATCAAAGTTTCAAGTAATCAAAATGTAACTCTGACTCCAGTGATGAAAACCAAATGATTTTGAAAAATATCGACATTTAGTTCCAAAATATATTGGAATGATTAGTTTGTATTACATTTTCTGGGTAAATAGTCAGAGAATTGACTGAGGAGCTATCATGTTTCTCAGGGAAAAAAACCCAGGTCCCATTGCCTAAGGGAAGCAAATTTTGTTCGTTATAAACAATTGAAAATTATACAAGTTCAGTTGCCTGGTGAGCAAATGAAATTTACTTACTGACAGTAGCTTCAGTAGTCTTCCAAGTCTGAATAAAAATGTCAGCTTAGTAAATGATAATTTCCAGTCAGAAGCTATTCAAAACTTAAGACTGCAACATTAGTTAATCATAAGGTTGAGAGCATAGATTAGTTACAGTGTAGTTTGTCCTCTGATTACCATACTGGCTGCCATGTCAGTAAGTAAATTTTAAGTGGGTGAAAGTGAAAACTCAAATTTACTGGCCCACTGGATGAGTGGATTTCAAACAAACTGGTGGCCGCTTTTTGGCTTTTATAAAAAGTGCCACTGACTCCGATGTTTTTTCCTTATAAAATCTATTATTTCCCTGATTACTACAGCAAGAAATTTATCTCGATTCATAAAAATCCCTGCATAATTCACACAGGTGCTTGAACATGTAATTTCTATGTTCACCACCATGCAGAATGGAATCTGAGCCGAGCTTCTAGAGACGTCACCTTGGGAACCGGGCTAAAACACTCAAGAGACTTTTGACTGCCTGCCATGTCGGTAAGTAAATTTTCAGTGAGTGGAAGTGGAAACTCAAATTTCCTGGCCCGCTGGGTGAGTGGATATCAAAATTTTGTTCCTGCCCTGGTTTGTTTCCTGGATATAGGTCATCAGTATTCTCCACCCCAGACTCCCTACACACGGTCATGTAACAATTCAAGCACAACTTCCAAAAGACATAGCAAATCAAGTACTCAACCAAATGCAAAATGTATTTTACAGAATTGCTTCGAATGAGAAGTTGTTTCTTTTAAGAGAAAAAAAACCTTTCACGGTTGGGTGCCATCAAGGATTCAACCAAATGCAAAGTAAGGTTTTTTGCAAAAATGCTTCAAGTGACAAGTAATTTCATTCAAGTACTAAATAAAGATTTTCGGGTAAGGTGCACCTTAAGTTGCTAAGTATATAAAATAAATCACACTGGTGTGATTGTATTATAACATAACTCTTCATATACATCAGTCAATTCCAGTAGTGCCCATTCCCCCTAGGACAACCCCAGGTATTTACATTTTTGCAAAAAAGTAGCAAATTATCTGGGTTGGGGACAATTTCAAGTGGGTGAAATGCCCTAACATAAGTTGGAGAGCAAGAAAGAAGGTAAATATCTTACACAAATGCTCACCTGGAAAATAACACTGATCAAAATTTCATATATCAGATGAAAAGGTTCTGTTCACATGTGTGTTTATTCTTCCACTGGTCAAAACACTGCATAAAAATTGTGTTTCTATAACTCCATAGAAACGCAGAACTAGGATGAGCTGTTGATGTAATGATAGTGTGAGCAAAGAAAATTTTTATTTTGATGATCAAAGTAGGCAAGTTGTTTCCTTGGTTTGTCACACATTTTTCTTTAAGAAATAGAAAACCATGTTCTCTGTGTTTTTATGGAGGTTTAGAGTAAATATACTAGTATTCTCTCATAAATACCGTTCTCTGATTGGCTATGCTACTCATTATCTATCTTATTATAGTTACTGAGTAGCCTGGCACTGCTTGTTAACAAACTGGTGGCCGCTTTTTATGGCTTTTATAAAAAGGGCCACTAACTCCAATGTTTTTTCCTTATAAAATCGATTATTTCCCTGATTACTACAGCAAGAAATTTATCTCGATTCATAAAAATCCCTACATTCACACAGGTGCTTGAACATGTAATTTCTATGTTCACCACCATGCAGAATGGAATCTGAGCCGAGCTTCTAGAGATGTCACCTTGGGAACCGGCCTAAAACACTCAAGATACTTTTGACTGAGCTTAGAGGGCTGTTAAAACATTTTTGGGTATTTGTTATTCACATTTTATCAACACTTGTCAAGATTTTTAAGTAAAAGAACATTCTCATTTAGCATTACAATTTGGAGTCTAGCTACAAATTGGATAGCTGCGATGTATGCATATATTTTTTCCATTTCAGAAGGCAGGTCACCAGTCTATATTTCTGCATTGTAATTAACGCCAAGGTTAGGGTCAATAATTTGCCAGTCTATTCGGGTTATAAATTAAAGTACAAATAATGGCTGAAGAGTTAACTTACAGCTCTTAAAGAGTTGTAAAGATGTCAATCAACAGAAGTAGTTGGTACAGTGTAATTTAACTTAAAGGAATGTGCAGATTCTGGAGTGTCTAAACATTTTAAGATTCAAACAAAAATTTTACCCGAAATATAATTAAACTTGATGCAGTCTTTGTCCACTCCTACCTACCTCTCCAGATCAATGATTGAAAAAAGTTTTAACATAAGAGATAAGCAGAGACATCGGCAAACGATATCCAAAGGTGAGGTAAGTTTTCACCACGTAATTTTCTCATCTATTGTCTCAACTTGGACTGGAGGATTGTTTGCACTCGGAAACGTCAGATGGCCTCCAGTTTATCCCTAATTCATGCCTCATGCAGTACCTTGACAATGTCAGGCTTTTCACTAGAGATGGAGAGGAATAAGCAATTACCAAACCGAGATCAAAGACATCGTCCATGGCTCGGCTTTGCACAGTTCAGCCCACTTTGTTAGTCTTTTTCTCCATTCTGGTTGACTTTCACTGGAATAGAGGTATTGAATGAAGACGAACACTCAATCCTACGCATCCAGTATTGCTCAAATCTCCAACAACACATATTCCTTGCATTCTAATTAACAAATTGATGCCAGTTTTTCATGTGTCTGTCCTGTTATAGATAATTAATTTCATCATAAATTTGTCAAAGTAGCTGTGGATCCAGGAGGCGATAGCTGAGTGGATCCACAGACTACTTTGACGATGTTATGACGAAATTAATCATTGTCTATAACAGGACAGACGCATAAAAAAACTGACATCCATTTGTTTTTTTTACAATAACAAACTGTCAAGTTGTCCGCTCTCACTCATTGCTGCATCGCATTAATTATAAGTTCATGTGTCTGTCCACTTATTGACCATAAAAATTAGCCAATGAGCACGCGCGAATTTGTGCTGTTATCGTAAAAAACAATTTTGACACACACCATCACAGGTTCGTATTCATGTTTATTATATGGCTAGCACCGTGAGCGGGCAAGATGAACCAAATCGCGTGCTGTGATTGGCTAGTCCCGAGCAGGCAAGATGGAGCCATCTTGCCCGCTCGGGACTACCCGCTGCATCCCGAAAGCAAAATTTCACCAAAAGCCATATAATAAATCCTTTATTGACCAAGTTTGTTTGGTCAAGATCGTCTCGGTCCATAAACACGCAAAAAAAGAACTTGGCCAATATCCAGCCATCTTGACCAAACAAACTTGGTCAATAACCCATACATATTCTTCTCAGAAACTTGTTATTGTTATTAATATTGAAATGACTTCAGAATCCAACTTGTCTCATTCTCTGCTATTCCTTGGTTGTGAACATAGTAAAGACCAATTTTACAAACTCTGAAAATTCATACAAAATTATTGAAAATAGCTACAGCGATAATTTTTTGCAGTGGTGATCAAGAGAAAAAGGCAATTTATATTCAGTCACAGTAGCAACAAATATTTGGGGGATTAGGTGTACTTTAAGTGTCTGTGAAGAGGATTTAGATAAGGATTAAGATATGATCAGAATGCCTGGTTATTGCCCAGGAGTGGGTAGATACTGCTGTAATTGACTGATGTATTATAAATCCATAAATTTACTTCAGTTTTAATTCCATGACAGAAAATATTTGGCAGTGATGCCTTTGAATTTAATTGGACTGCTGCTAAAATTCATTAAGAGTCGGTACTTTCCCTAGCTAAGGTGCAACGCTGCAACTTGACTAAACTACAGAATTCAGGGCCACATATTTACATCTCATTGAATCACAAAAGTACCTTTTGAGTTATGCTTCTTTCTTTAAAAGGTTTTGACACATGTAAACGAGGTGGTCCAAAGTGGCCCTGCATTCTGTAGCTAATTTCCTTTCTTTATACACGAGAAAATATTCAGTTACAGCCTCATAACATCATATTACCTTTTATCACATACGGGGCAAAATTACTGAATGCTGATTGGCTGAGACAGAGGGCATTTTTTCTTAATTTTTGTAATTGCCCCGGGCAAAATTACTTGATGCTGATTGGCTGAGCACGCCTGCATTGAGTTGGTTTCCCGCTTCAAACGGATTTTGAAAAGAAATTTCAGAAACGCATCGCTTCTGAGTTTGATCTAAACACGGTTATTTCATCTTAACGTGAAAGAGAATCAACATGCAACAAAGCGCAGTCTTTTGGTGGAAAAGCAAAAGGATTTTTCCGACTAAAAATGCATTGATTCGCAGCCTGAAAAACGTTTGAGTGGAGACGGCTGGTGTTGCACAAAACATAGAATTACAGAACTTCATGGCCGCCAAACTGAAAGTTAATTTCTTCGTTTTGCTTTGGGTCGCCTTATTAGTATTACAGCTCACTTTATCGGCGTAAAAACAGCGTAAATTTTGTTGGTACGTGAAGTTTTCACAGTGGAAAGGACAGTTTTGGATTCAAGAAGTTATTAGAGCTCGTTTGGACACTTGTTTACGTCTATCATCGATCGAAGAACAAGTAGTTTCACGCCGTTGCAAGCTTCGCAAAACAGGTGAATAAAATTAGATTGCTTGTAGTTTTGTTTGTAAAGAAATGGCTTTGAGTGAATTGAACCAAGTTGCTGTGTAGGCTTTCCCCGTGTTACTGCTAGCCTGTTAAATAATGACAACCGGCAAACCTGTTTACGCACGGCAAGACCTTGAACCTTTGTTCAAAATTTTGCCCTTTATGTGATAAACAAGTAATCGCAAGTGCTCTCGGGCAATTAAGGATTAATTTCACTTGTATTTTCAAAGTTTTCCAAATTGCCCTCGTCGCTTCGCGACTCGGGCAATTTTGTGAAAACTTTGAAAATACTCGTGAAATTAATCCTTAATTGCCCTCGGCCCCATGCGATTACATATACTAATTTTTATATAACAAGTACCTTGCTAATGTTACACAGAAGCACAACAATTCGTCCATCCCTGGTAACCGCCATTCCTGAAATGGCGGAACTTCGCTCTCCATGGATTTGAGTGCTGCGCACAAACTGGCCATCTTTGGTGAATACTTCTACGACGACGACTGACTGTTCTTCTTCTTTCACTTTAGCGATGACGACATGTTCACTCAACATGTGAAATGCAATTCTGGGCACATAATCTGAACTTCGTTGGAGTTTAAACTTGTCAAGATGGTCGCCGTCTTCACTGAATATGTGAACAACGGAATCACACCTCACCACTACCATAACACGGCCATCATTAGCAGCAGTGATATCGTCCGCATGCCGCAATGTCCCTTCTCCAAACGAACGAACAAACAAACCATCAGTATCGTACACATTCACACAGCGGATCTCACGGAGGTTTGCATTCCAACTCAGTACCAGGACTTTGCTGTTAGTGACTGTCAGTCTCCCGCCGATTCCCCCGCCCTTTCTACTCACAGAAACTTGTGATGCAGGTCAGCGGTGTTGCTAAATTTATAAACAACAGATTTCGCAGATCCAGTCTTCTTCTCGCATCTGACCAGTACATAGATGTTATCCTTGTTGTTTGTGGCTAAATCATAAATTTTTAACTCTGTTTCAACGTCATCATTAGGGAGGCTGAAATGTTGTATGAACTGACCATTAGGATCAAACATCTTTACGCCATTAATGTCTCCAACAATGAATTGTCCGCTGGAGTTTGTAGCGATTCCACACGGGTTCTTCAGCCTGTGCTCCTCTTCACCCTCCTGACCAAATGACCATGGTACATAACAGTGTTCCATTTCTTGTTTATGCAGAAGTTTAGCTACTCGTCTGTCACGTAATGTATCCACTTTGTCTTCTCCGATATCAACATTAGGCCACATCCAGAAAGATACATCTTTCCCGACAGTTTGCGTGACATCGTAGATGACACGATTTACGTGACAGACACTGGAAATGATCTTCCTGCGTTCATCTTTACCAACCAAACCCTTTAACGCCTGAATGCCTTTTTTGAGCTGAACATTAAAACTATTCTGAACTGCTGAAAGGGAAGTAAGATCTTTAAGGCACACTCTACATGGTTCTATTGCGTCCTCGGGATTGTCTACCATCTCTAGTATTGTCGCCATAACTCGATACTGCATTGCTAGTATGCGGTCAGCCGTTTCTAGAGCTTCATTACTAAAGGCTTCTGTTGCTTTTCTACGAGAATCTTTGAATCTCTCCTTTGCGTTAGAAAGAGCCCTTCCAGCTGCTTCATCCAGGTCAGTAAGCTGCAACTTTTTCATTCTTTTCGCCAGAGAAAATGCTTCATCACAAGCTGGGTGCGTTGTTGCCGCGCCGTGCTCGCTTGTGATCCTTGCCTCTTCAAAAACTTTGTACAGAAACCCGATTCCTTCCTCAAAGAAGCTGATACTCGCCAGCAAATCTTTCTTTGATAATCCATCCAACTTGGACTTTATATCGTCGATTTCACGGACGATCAGTCCACGGAATTTTTGATCCGTTACATCGCCATCTTTTAGCTTCTCCGCTGCCTTATCTATGCCTTTTTTCACAAGTAAACCAATGGTGACTTTAAACACAGCTGTTGCAATCAAAGACATAATCGTCAAGTGAAGAATCTTAAAATGCTTTTGTTTTCTTTCTCTGCTTAGTCGGCGAAGCTATTCGCTGTTGCCCTGATGTTGTATAAGGAAATGAACAAATCAAAAGGTGTGTCTATCTCATAAGAATATCGAAACAAAGAGTTATTACAAAAAAGTTCTACTCCAGTGCCTAACAAAAAGACTAAGGAATAAATTTTGCTGACGCAATGTTCACTTAGACTTATGAAACTATGAACAACAGGAGCGATTGGCTATAAAAAGGTTTTTTCATGAATCATGTATACTAAATCATGGTTTGATATTTATCTTTTCATTTATTCCAGAAAATAGTAGAGATCAAAATTTAATGAAATGGTAAAAAGATCTGTCCGGGCGACTGAGCAGACGTCAAACACTGGGATAAACACTTGAAACTAACTGAGAGTGAAGTCATTTTGAATAAACAAATCCTTAAAAAGTTGAAGCTGTCGTCTGTTCCCTTTTCATTTGTAACTTAACACTTTTTCCTATTTATTTTTCTGCAAAATCTTGCCAACACAAAATAAACGAAATCTTTAAACGGGTTCCTTAGTTTTGCTTAATCGTTCACATATCCACATACATCACTTACATACAAATAAGCCAGATAATATGAAGCAATATCAGGTGACATGTGAATGGCGGTGGTACAAAATGCGCGGGAAATCGAAAGTTTTGGGACTGATGACATATTACCGTGATTTATTAATAAGTTTTATTCTATAACAGAACTAGTAAGAGAAAGAAGGCTACGTTGCAGACAATCTCAAGAGAAAGAAAACTTGGCGTGTTGTGTCACTGAGAGTTCAAGTGAGGTTGAACAAAGTAATGATGCATGGCAGAGTTTCAAGTTGTTATTGTTTGAAGTTGTCTGCTCTCATAACATGTCAGTCACACTTCAAGCCGTCCAGACTCAAAGACTCCTTCATATCAATGAAAGTGCTTTTCATGGGACCCTACATGTACTGCTGCATAAAAGTGACTTTCTTATGAGTTTTTACCAGAATTGCATGTCCTCAGAACAAAGAACAGTATTCCATAACTTTTCTTCTTGGGTATTAAGGACCCATTAACCGATTCATGCGCGCGCTCACGCGCGTTGATAAAGAAGTGAAATTTCACTTCCGGTTCGCCTTTCGCCCAGAGAACAAAAAATTCTCAATAATTTAGAAATTCGCTCATATTTTAGAGTGCTTTTTCTGTGTGTTTCACAGGATGCAAAATAAAAGACTGAAGTACAAGCAAACACAAATAAGAGAAAAATAGAAAAATAAGCAAACGAAAGAGAAAAAACCAACTCCGCGTGGCCCTGTTTGATCTTACCGAAATGCGCCAATACCGCAGCGGCGTAAGATATGGAACTTATTAGTTGACCATGATTTTGCTCGAGGGATGCATTTTTTCCTCATTTATTTAAAGCATTGAATAAACGCACTTTGCCAAAGGCGATGAATCATTTGCAGCACCAACAAACGATCATGGAAGCTCGGTACAAAAGGGTTTTCTGTAGGACCTTTGTAGGCTTAACATATTTCTACCTTTTTGAGTAGCATAGTCTGATATGAACTCATCAAACATTATAGTTTTTGAACAAAATCTGGACGCCTCCTGTGTGCGCATTCAAACATTTTATTCAAAAGAAATCCATTCAGTGACCCAAGACTGAAGAGACCGTTGACCCTTACCAGGTATTACGTCAATTGTCTTAAATTTGTTTCCAAACGTTAACAAGATTGAGTATATTTTTATACTATTTGTCTCACCAGCTGTTGTCACTGCAAACAATAAAACGGAATTTCGAATGCAGGAGGTACAGGAGGAGTTAAAGTTGAAACCTGTTTATGAGTAGCTTTGTACGTCAGATCTACTGTTGCAAATTTATACTTAAAGCATTAAAATAGTTTCCTCATGGTGTTTGACATGTTTAACAAAATCTTGATGTCCTACTCTACGTGTTCCGAGAGTTGTAACATTGACGAAACATGAAGGGGTCGCTTAGAACATGGGGGGAGGGAAAGGGGGCTATACACGAAATAGTTCAGTGTTTTGGTTGTCCTTGTATCTGGAGTTTTCCGGATTTCACCTAATTAGTTGTTTAAGAGTTTGTCGTTTGTTTAAAAAATGCTTCAATTTAAATGCTTTTACCAAACAAAGTCGTCTTCAGGATCCCGTTTCATCTGCAGTCAGTTTCTAAGATAACTGAATAAGACCGAAAAACGCAGCCTCTGCTGTTGATTCACGGGATTTGAACGCGGCCCGGGCTGCTTGAAAAGCTTCAAACTTTTAAGACATGTTTAATCAACCACAGTATCAATATAAACAACATCCTCGATGCCATAGCGAGCTTTACTCAGGAATTAACTGTAATCATGGTTTATTGTCATTTTTCCTTACAACTTTTGGTGATTATCTTTTCCGTTTCTTGGTTCGTCTCACCGTCAATTGTCAAAGATCTACCAGTTAATTGTCAAAGATCTACCAGTTTAAGCTCGAAAACGTAAAAGGGTATCAAGCAAAATCACTGTCGCTTAGCAAGAAATCACACAGTGGATAGTTCTACTTTCAGTAACACTCGGCTCCTTCAGCTCGTGCTCTCGTGGTTTTCTCTGTCTCTCAGCCCTGTTTGCCTGATGTAGTGGACCTTTTGTTTAGTGATTAAGCGGCTTTCGGTTTTTCTCAGCAGAAGGGTTCCTGTCACTCGCAGCACTCCTACTTCGGCTGCGCTTCCTGACAATCAGTATCACCACCAGGGGTACCTTGACGTTTTACCCCACCCTGCCCCTCATGGACACTACGCTTCACATCTTGCTCAACATTGCTGTTGGAGCTATCACTGTTTGTATGGCATTTATTTCTTATAACTGCCTGGCACGAGGAATGAAATCCAAGTTTGTGAGCCTCAGCATTTTCTCTGTGCTTTCCAGCAAGTTTAGTCAAGTCGTTTGATCTTCCTTTATGACTTATTTTATATTTTCCAGTTAAAGACCTGCATGTTTTATTATCATCTTCATCAGTTCACGAGTTACGCTCCGTGATTTCTGATCAGCGCCGTTCAACTGCAATCTCGTTATCGCGCTGACCTCTCTTTTTTACTGTCTTTTCTCTCTCTCTTCTCTCTTTTTCTTCTTCAAGGTTGCTTCTTTGTCTCTGAAAGCGAACAATGTTTTCATTTTCTTCCTGTCCTGCACTATCACTGTTACTAGTCACTGATATTTATCTCGCTTCTGGTTTGTGGTGTTTTCTGTCAATGTTATTGTTAGATGTCTTTGGATCACTCGGTTTTCTAGCTCGTAGTTAACAATGAACAGAGGAAATATTTTTATCTTCTTTCCTTGGTTTTTCTTCAAAGGCTCTTATTGTTCCGCTGGGTGTCGGCTCGTTGTCTTTGTCACTACTTTAGCTATATTTCGTTTGCCGGTGTTAAACTCTTATAATCTTCACCTTCACAAAATTTTCTTTGCAGCAACCGTCTTAACGCCCTTGCTTGTTTTAAAGATAAATTGAACATACGCGTCTTCGAGGAGACTTCGATCGCTTTTTGAGGAGACTTCGATCTTCTCCTTGGAGACTTCGAGCTTCTTCATGAAGACTTCGAACTCCTCGAGCTCCTCAATAATCTTGAAGACAGAATTATCGATTGTTCGCGATTTTTCTCAATCAATAGCAATCGACAAAAATAATTTTCTGTGAGTTCGACTGTTAATGATAGCAGATATTAACAATTATGGGATGAGGTTTTTGTGATATCCAGAATAATCAAGGTAGAGGTAGAGGTTATCAGCCGAAGCCGAAGGCTGAGGCTGATAACCCTTACCGAGACCTTGATTATTCTGGATATCACAAAATCCGAATCTAACAATTGTTTTATTATACATTGAACGCTAAACCTTGGAAGTCATGTTTCTGCTTTTTCACTGACGGAAGGGCAAGGCGAGTCGCGCGAAGTTGGACATGATTACCCTTGCAAATCATGCACTGCGGTCATACATCACATGATTACCCGCGACCTTGACATGATTATTGTATAATCTGCAATTATGACGTCACTGGCGCTGATTTCGAAAATTCACTGTGCGCTTTCGGCCAATCAGAAAAGAGTTAGAGAGTTCAATGTATGATAATAATAGATAGCAATCACAGGTAGCCCAAGCTCTCTGGTTACCGTCAACATGACATTGCGTAATGGCGTTATTATAAGAGTTTGTATGGGAAATAGGCCTTTTGCAACAGTTGGTCACGTGACCGATAATTTCTAAACTTTTAGCTACAGCAAAATGAATTTCAGAGCTGGAAAGAGCATGTTTTAAATAACCAGGACACCAATTTTCAGACCAATGCCGTATAAGGTTGAGATTTAATGACGATTTGAATATTGCAAAAATTAGAAGGTTTTGTATGGAAGCGAGGAAGCTTTGCCCTCCAGAAACCTTTTCTGTTATTAATCACTACCAAAAGAAGCTGCTGGCATATAACCATCGGAGATAGAAAGAAGGGTAAAATATTAGGAAAAATGGAAATTTCTAGGCCCTTACACCGAAAGGCAAAGATTTTATGGCAGCTTGAAAACTTGCAAAATTACAAGGATTTGTATGGAAAACCACTGGAGCGTGACTGGAGGGCAAAGCGACTTCTTCTCATACAAATCCTTCTAATTTTTAACGTCCATAAATATTCCCCCTTAAAAGATATAAACCTGAAAATTTGCATGTAAGCTTATTTGGAACTGTTCTTTCCATTTCTGATAACATTATGCATTACCAATGATTAATCAGTGTGTTCTTGAAAAACACGTCACGTGACCAACTGTTGCAAAAGGCCTATACATCGATCCTACGGAATATTCAAAATAAGAGGGAAAAATAATAAAATCGACTTACCTTTTCTTGTTGTGTGTATAACTTCTGTTTTCATGGCGTTTGGAGGCGTTTTTAGAGCGATTCTAGCGAGATTTAGCTTCTCTGTATTCCTCTCTATATATAATTACAGACAGAAAATATAATCCGCCTCCAAAACGCCAAACGGTCACCAGAGAGCTTGGGCTACCTGTGGTATAATTAAACTGTAATGGATTGATACTTTTGAAAGCCGTTGCTATAGGCGATCGTCTATTGAGATATAGCTACCAATGTGCAGATTCCTTAAATTAAAACCTAAATCAAGGATCGAGTATTCCAGGAGTATTATAGCAAATTTGTTTTGAAGTATATCTTTTGCAATTCATTGCTGGTAAGAGATGTTGAATCTTCATGGTTCCGAAAAATGGTTTTTGGAGAAAAATTTGCGTTTTGTCGACGTACGTATTTTTTCACTGAATAAGACCGTACAAGCTAATATTCGAGACTTCCTATCATATACCAACTTCGATGGCGACAATAAAAAATATTAACTTAGCAATGAATGTAAGTATGCGTTCGAGCTTGGTGGACAGTTAGGCAGGTGATAATCTTCAGTTTTAATAGCATGAGGGGCTAGGAGGGTAATATTTCAAGCATCAAATGTATTTCAATTCATTTTGTTCATTAAATCATTATTGCCTTACAACAGGTATAATAATAATATTTAACATTTACCGCAAGGATAAGATTAAAAATATCTACAAAGATAAATAAGTGGCTAAATACAATGTATGGATAATGTCAAAAACAATAGCATATAAAATCTAAAGTACAATGCATGTAATGCTATGTGGGAGCACATTGCACAGGTGTGGTGTTGCCCACTGACTGGAAAGACCGACCACCTGATGGCAGGTTGTTAACATAATGCACTTATCAATTGAAATCCCGACCCCCCCCCCCCCCACCCCGGGCCAAGGTGGGGGAATGTGGGGGATTTTTATGGCATTTGAAGGCACGGTTTGCCCGTGGGGGTGGGGGATTTCTCAGCATTTGCATTTACACATTCATCGAGGTCGGGGAGCGAGGTGGGGATTTGACTCGTGCCTAGTTTCCTCACGGCAATTTCTTCACGTGGTCACTGGTGTCGCTCGCGGCTCGCTGGATTTCGTGCAGTTGTTTGGTTCGACATCTGGTTTTGAAAGGCAAGTTTCCTAATTATTTTCCCTTTATTCCATCATTTAGATTAATCCTTTGGGATTTTGCCTTGAGCTTTCATGGTTCATTGACTGGAAAATGTTATTGTCTTTAAACAAAACTTCTCACACAATGCAGATATACGCTCTTCTACTTCTTAGTGTTTATTAAAACCATGTGGTTTCTTAAGTTCTATATTTCCTCATTCTTTAGGGTCCAAGGTGGGGGTTTTACCAGTCAATATGCCCCAGAAGGGTGGGGGTTTGTTAAGATTTGTAATGGTGTCAAGTCAAATCCCCACCTTGGCCCGGGGTGGGGGGGGGGGGGGGGGGTCGGGATTTCAATTGATAAGTGCATAACTTCCGATGCCCAAGTAAATTCGCTAAAGTAAACATAATTATTATATGGCAAGGTAAATACGCGCGTTACGATTGGTTCTTTCTTGATCAGGATTTCGCCATGCGGACCGTGGAAACGGTAGTCGGCTGTGTATTTTTTGTTTTCGAAAGTCTGAAAGTTCAAAACAAGCATGGCCCGAGTGCCATATAATAAACTACTTACTAACCTCGCTAGCTTGAGCCGTACTGGGGTATATTGGCCCTCGGTCGTTTTTGTACGGACCTCGCTTCGCTCGGTCGTACTGCCACGACCTCGGGCCAATATTCCTCAGTACGGCCCTCGCGCTCGGTTAGGAAGAGGTTACTAGCATAATAAAAATTGTGACGCGCGAGATACGATGTGAATACAGAACTGGTGATGCTGTATGACACCTATCAGTTGTGAGCAATTAAACGCTTTCGCTATTTTTTATCAGATTTTGAGTGAAAATTTTATTTCCAATAGTGTAGCCCCAATTTGTCGCTACCGTAAAGGTTTCCTTCAGCAGGGTTCATTGTAACAGTTTGACTGGTTCAAGTTTCTTCACAGCGCATTAAAGTAATTTCTGACAAAGGCGCATCGGTCGACTGAAACCCTCCGCACCTATCCTTCTCCCCTAAAAATGTCCTTACATAATGTGATCGTCGTAGATCTTGCAAACTAGCGCTTCACCTCAGAATAACTCCATTAAATAAAAGATGTAAAATATATTTAAGGTTTGGACGAAAACAGCAAAATAACAATCAAAAAACGTTGACTAACACGATGGGAGAGCAATTGATTTAATGGATCTTCCCTATAACCAACAGAGGCTTATTTTACAAATCAAGATTTGCCTACTTTTTTAGATTATTTATCTTGAACGACTTATTGCCTCACGTGAGGCCGGCGTCACATAGGATGTACACAGCACGTTCCTCTAGCACCAAAAATTTACATTTCAAAAGGCGCTATATTGAATGAATTGAGCTCACTTGACACGGCGATTCCCCTTACTCACTCAGGTGACGTAAAGATGACATTACAAGTCAGTTCGCTTGCTATAAATATAGTTCTCGTAGCGCCACCAAAGGATGTGTTCCCTATCGAGGAAAACCCTCTAAAATTAGCTCGCTTATAAACTTCTCACAAAAATGACTTCACTTGAATGACCTGATTTGTTTAATTGTAGACGGTCAACTGCATCAGGCTGGAAATCACGAACAATTGACTGGTTGATTTATTATTATTTTTTTTAAATTTTTTTTTTATTTTAACTATGCAAAATAATATATACAGACTAAATTAAAAAGAAATTAATTAAAAATAATTGTTATTTTAACTCTGAAAAATAATATATACAAAATAGCAGTAAAGTGAAGCTTGAAGGAAATGACACTAGCATTCACGTATCTAAAGAAGTTTGTCCCATGATTTTTTGAATTGCGATAAGCTGTTGGATCTAAAAGCTATGGTGCGAAGAATATCTATTTTGTTGTTGAGACGCAGTAGAAAACTGTCAAAGTCCAGGATAAATATCGCGTTTATTCCAATCAATGCGCTTTTTTTCATTTTTTTCGAGACGGTTTTCAAAGTGACCTCGAAACTGGTTAATTTGCCTCGGCAGACTCTGAAATTTTGCTATAAACGTCGGACGCTCTAAAAATTCAGTTTTTTATTTCAACAGGCTGAACATTTTACGAGCAAAAGTTTCATCTTTTCTCAATATTTTAACCGTTTAACAATTTTATTCTGTTAAATTTTAACGGAGTTATGAATTTTCTAAAATGCCTCCTACCAAACACCGGAATGTGCAAAGCGTGACATACCTAAAGTCAAAAGCTATTTTCTCAAATGTGGGACCTGATCTAGAAACGAATCAATGATAACTTAAAAGTACTAACATCAATGTAAAAACGTATAGAATAAAATTTGTGGGCACTCTCCACTGCGTGCCGTGCAGAGCTCCACGATTTTGCCAAATATTCGCCATTTTGATGGTAAACAAAGATAACGGCCCTCCTACTGTAACGGAAAAAATATGATCTGTAATCGCTTGGAAATAAAATAATCATCACTATTGGTTAAATTGTGGATTTTAAATTAGACTATCCGCGGTTTAGCCGTTGTTTCGGGAAAATTCTACCTTCATTTGGTACTATAAACAGTGGAAACGATAAATATTTTTCCCATAGTACGTATGCAAATTACATGCACTGCAGCCGGGTGAGTCATTATTGTTGCGATGAGACGACCAAATGCTTAAACTGATTTCTTTTAGATATTTTCTAAGACAAATAAGTGTTTCTTGCCTGAGGAAAAAAATTTTCTCATCCTCCTAGCAAAAGCTTTTCTTACCGGTTAGTGAGCTATTTTTTCATTTCCCACGATGCGGTAACGCATTGTTTGCTTTCAAAGCTTCACTTGTTCGTTTCACTTTAATTGAATTAAGCCGACGAGCCACGTTGGCTCTTTTGCCCAAAATTACCTCTTCTCGAGAAATTCCGTAGTACACAAAAATTTCTGCTGCTGGAGTTACTTTAGATCAAAAGATTTTCATGAGTGTATTTTCGTATTTTCATTAGGGGAAAAATTGATACTACGTATAAATCAAAGAGCTCTGTGAGCAAACTCGTGAGGTGAACAAACGAATTACAATATTTTTTGGATTATGTTTAATGTTATCTGGTTTAGGGAATATTGTGGCTGATTTTCATCTTTAGAGTACGAGCAGTGGTTCAGTGTTCACTCATAACGCACCTAAGAAAAAAAGTAATACCTGGATAAGAAGGCATTACAATTGAATCGATCATGCTTACACATTTGACGAGGGTGGACGATGTCATGTTTTAAACATTTTTCATTTTTGTTTCTGGTTCACCAAGAAATAGTTGGCAGCAAATGTGGTTGAAAAGTGAACATTGGAAATATAGGAAAAAATCAAGGCAATACTGTCTTAATACATTAATCATTCTCTCTTTATCAAATGAGATAAACAGAAACTAATTTTAAGTTTTGTTGCAAACTGGCATTGTCATCTTGTCCTTATAAGGATTGTACAAGGCCATGTTCAAGACATTTTTGATGGAAGTTTCCGATGTAAACATTCAGTGAAATGCAAAGTCTAGGCGATATTTTCATTCCAAGTTGCAACAAGGTGACGAAGAAACGAAGGTTATTTTCCTTTGTCAAGGGAAGTTATAGAAAATTAAGCAAACAGAGAGGAAAAGACTTCCAGCTCACGTAACCAATGTAGGTATACCAATAGCGAATATAGAATGAACAAGTTGCCTATAGTATCCACAGGAAAGAGTATCTAGTTCTATTGCAGCCTTAAGTTTCACTGGCTTTAAAAACAATGAAAATGGCTGGAAAAAAAAAACTAGCCTGTGAGAGCATCAAACAGGTGCCCTCACATGCTAGAGAAAAACACGAGCGATTTGCAATTGATTGAGCCACGTGTTTATGAGCTAGGCACAATTTAAACGTCCTGGAAGTCTGATATTTTCGGACTTCAAATGGTATCTCTCCAGGGTCGCATTGCTTCCCGAATGCTAGTCAAGGGGAACAAAGACTCTTGGTTTGAGGCTGCTAGCATTCCAGTGGAAACCACCAACCAGTCTGTCCGCAAGAACAATACTTGATATCACCAGAGATTTGATCTTATCTGATCACCGACCAGTGCAAAATTTTAGCACCTGCTCCTCAGGTCTGACTTGTAACACTTGATAAACAACTATACTGAGGCCGCGTCCACACTACGCTTGAGATATTTGAAAACGCAGCCTTATTTCTAGGTTTAGGTCTTCCGTCCACAACAATTTGCCATGAAAACGGACGTTCTTCGAACGAACACACTGTTCAAACCCGAGGAATTTGAAAACGCCGGCTTTGCGTTTTAATGTTGATGGAAAACATTTTCAAAATGGAGTTTTTCCAAAACGATGACGTCACGATTTCCTCAAACACAAATCCAATGTTGCATTTTCAAATTTCTCCAACAAAGTGTGTACAGAAAACATTTGATGTGTCTTCGGAGTGATTAACATCCTTTTTAAATTTCTCCGGCATAGTGTGGACAGGGCCTGAGTATTTGCAGTTCCATGGTGCCATTTAAAGTTAATGCT
>JAHPZR010054573.1:0-18926 GCA_019787425.1 Platygyra sinensis | reverse complement strand
CACTAACAATGAACTAGAAATTTCAATACCGCACGAGGCCGCCGAGTGCGGTATTGAAAATTTCGAGTTCATTGTTAGTGAACGAGTGCAGGAATATCCCGATAATTCACGAGCAATGAGTGCGTTAACATTTTTATTATTCAAATTGAATACACTGCAAACAAGAATCGTCAAACTTTGAGTCAGCCGTAGCCATGGTGTAATGACAGTGGTGTAGTGAATTTACACCACGGATATTACAGGAGTTTGTTTCGTCACAGCCCAGTATCACGAGGTGCAAATCAACCAATCAGAAAATCGGAATTCGTACACTGTATGAAAGTTGAATAATAATAGTGTTTAACCGATGAAACCTTGCAGTCTCGAAACCTACAAAGCTCATCAGGACACTCAAGGTTGTACATTGCAATGCTACAGCTTTCGCGGTGTTGATGCTGTTTTTGTTGGGGTTGTAACTCTGGCACTGAAAATTCTATTAAAGCTAGACATTATTTTCGATGCGGTATCAGTGTATGGTCGTTATAAACTAATCAGTACAAAGAGCAGAATTCAGCTGCGGTTAATTTTGTTCATCTCTCCTCAAAATATTAAATAAAATAAATCGATTGAAAGAAACCATTTCGGGGATACGATGCTTTGTCTCGCCCAAAATTAGGCTATTACGATGTCGAATAATTTACGAACTTCCCAGTTAATTTCTCAATTTAAAACCGCCCTCGAATAAACGCCGCATTTTAGAGCAGGAATATCAAAAAACGCCGCCCTTGAATAAACGCTGCGTAATAAACTCAAAAAGCAAATGCAGTAATAATCAAGTTTTAACAAGCCTAAAAAATTTAATTTCCTTGATTGTAACAATGTTTTAATATTAATACATTGTCACTCTCAGATATCGCCCGACAAGCCCCGATCTTGACGCAGACCGTGTCTGAATTCACCGCACACTAGCCGACAAGTGAAAATTTTTTGTCGGCCGACAAAAAATCGGCCAGTGTGCGGCGGCCTTTACCATACTATTGTTTACAAGAAATAATTTAATTCTAAATAAACGCCACCCTCGAATATAGAAAAAAAATTAATAAGCACGACGGCGTTTTATTGACTGAATACGGTAACTTATTTCGGGAAAGATCAAAGCGTTTACGATAACCATTTTGCTCGATGGTTCCTATGAGCCGACAGAGGCAATTGAACAATTGACCAAAAGGAAAGAAAATAATTTTTGCCTCACCATTTAGTAAAAGAAATATGCACGGAACATTGTTATCATTGGATTTATGGAGTGACGCAAATGCTATCGTGTCATTTACCCAGGAAAAAAACAAGACCCTTTGTTGCATTGAGCTTTAAAAGATGTGGAAATTGTTAAGAACATGACGCATTTCCAAAATCAGTCAATTGACTATTCGAGCGAGATAGACTACGTGTTCAGTTGAAAACGCCACTGAATTCTAATTAAATCCAGTTACCTTTAACTGGAGATCGCCATCGTTTTCATGCATATTACGAAAGAACGAAGAACTATAAATGTCAATAACCAACTTATAAATTAAATCTGCGAACATCGTCTAAACGAGCAATGGATAATTTTTACAATTCTTGCATCTGAACTAACTTTGAGGCAATTCTTGGTTTTCACGTGACGTCAGAAAAAACCAAAATTAAAAATTTTGAGTTTTCATCTTCATCAGGTAAAAATCATTTTTAAGCAAATATCTGCTGGCCTGTCTTCAGCTCGATAGACTACTTTGTTTTGAAAATAGACCACTGAGATTTCCACAATGCGTGAGAACTGGCTTTGTGAAGTATATATGAAATAATTCATATTTGTACTGCTGTTGTAGATGAATGTGAAGAGTGATCATCGCAGTAAATTTTCCAATTTAAGCAATTGGAAAGAGGAAGCCTGAAAAAGTCAGGGCTTCAACGGGATTCGAACCCGTGACCTCCGCGATACCGGTGCGATGCTCTACCAACAGAGCTATGAAGCCACACATTGGGAGCGAGGTCAATTTATTGAGTTCATATTTCCCGTGCAGTGAAGTGACGTGAAGGATATATGTAAATTGACCTCGCTCCCAACGTGTGGCTTCATAGCTCAGTTGGTAGAGCATCGCACAGGTATCGCGGAGGTCACGAGTTCGAATCCCGTTGAAGCCCTGATTTTTTTCAGGCTTCCTCTTTCCAGTTGCTTAAATTGGAAAAATTACTGCGATGATCACTCTTCACATTCAGAATTGGCTTTGTTTCTGGGTAAGGTGTTACGCGCACGAAAAGATCGATTCGCCTTATGTTTTCGAGTTCAAAGTAACCAATATGTTGAGGAAGTGCCTATGCGAATGTTTTTAAGTTTAACAGAGAGACGAAACGTTTTGAGAGAGCCAAAGTAAACTCCAGATGTTTCCACTGGTTTCCGGTGGCCATATTGGAATCCCTCAGAGGGGCTCCAACATGGCGTCTCCACACTAAACACTATGATTTTCAGTCATGATACCTTTTTGTCGAAAAACTCTAGTTCGGAATATCGTACATCCCCGAAACTTTGACACGTTGCAATTTAGTGAATGGTAAGACAAGACAAGAGAAGACAACTTTATTATTACATTTTACACATATTGCAGTAGACAGACCTGGCACTGCAGGTAGCAAAAGCTAATCGAGGCGGGCCAGGAACAATAACAATAAACGACATCTGCTAACCTTAAGTGATTTTATTTTTCACTTGCGTGATAATTAAGCTTACTTGCGTAACGTGAAAACCACCAATAAAAAAATCACGTTTCAAACTTTGAGGCATCTTAAATTTTGTCGGTGCAACTTCTTTTTTGTCAGAAACTGGTTAAAATTTTCTCATATATTCATACCAGAAATATTCACCCTGTATTCCTTTTTGTGTTAGCTATAATTGGTAAAAGCTATGTTCATCCATGTTTACTATGTTAGGTAACTAAACTCACGTATTAAGAATATCCTTTATTTAGTAAATTAATCATAAAAATCACAATTTCCTCGATTGTGATTGGTATAGAAAACTCCTATTTTCCACTAATTCGCTTGCCAAATTGTTATTGGACAGTTCGTGATTGAACTGTTTGTTATCGGGCAGTTCAATAAGCCAATCACATTCAAAGTTGTTTTTTAAATCAACCAATCACATTCAATCAATCACTCACTCCATTACACAGCGACATTAAACAATTTACGCCTCCTTTTTCAGTCTTTTGAATTGATGCAAATTTCCCCTTTCCTTTAATAACTTTGCTTTTTTTCTTTTTTTCGGAAATTGTAATTTTTATGAATAAGTAACAATTATTCACCGAAGTGGAGGTAAATATTCACCACTTTCACTGACACTGAGGTGAATAATTGTATATACCACACAGGCTGAATAACTAGCGGCCAAAAGAGTAACTTTATTTGTGATAACGTACCGATAAAAGCCGTTTTGTTTTTCTTCGGCTGCTCGGAGGTGAATAGTACTTAGCTAATCACCTCCGAGCTAGCCAATCAGCGCGCGCAAAAAGTACTATTCACTTGTGTGGTATATACTAATTGGTAATATGATCTCCTCTCGTCCAATTCAGTCTGTAATCATACTAGTGATTAACAAATCAGACTCCCGCTGCGAGGTCGTCCAACTATGTTATCGCTCGTTTGATTACAGACCGAATTGGAGTCCAATCAGTCCTATTACCATTACACATTGAACATCGAATTTGTTATTCCTTCTTGAGGATTTATTCAAGACACAATAATTAGCAATTATTGAATGAGGCGGAGTAGGATATGAAGAATTCTGCAGATCAAGGAGGGTGTTATCCACAGAGGCCGAAGGCCGGGGTGGATAACACCCTCCGAGATCTGCAGAATTCTTCATATCCTACGAAAGCCGAATTTAATAATTGCTTTAGTATTCATTAAAAATATTTCCTCGTTCTTAATTAAAGGAGTTTCGCCATTTCGCTCTTTGTTTTTCCGCTCACCAAAAATAACACAATCTTGTCCCCAGGTTTTCTCGGTCACCGGTTCAATAATTTTCAGCGGGCTGCACTTTTGACGTCATTGATTCAATATGACGAAGGTTCTTTCCAAATTTGGTGAACAGCAGCTCGCTATGGTGAATTACATGTGGGTTTTAACCAATCAGAAACGGGGAAATATTTTGAATGAATAATAATGAGTTTTCTGCTTGCACATGACTGGCTCATAACTAGTGGAATCGAGTGGTGTACGGGAGTCAGAACTTACAAATAAATCTAATTACTTCTAATTAGATCACGAGCTCGAGATTTCTATGAGGTGATAGCTGATGAGGCCGAAATTTTAGTAGAATTCTTACTAAAATGTACTTCAAATAACGGTATCCAATTATTTCTCAACGTTTTATTAAACTTTGGCCTTCACAGGGGATCGCTCGGATTGAACTGGCATTTATAATTGAAGTTGTGTACGCGCGCATCATTTGTTTTCAATTATTTCAAGTCAAGAAACCGCAAATGTCCTTCGTCTTGACTTACCAGGAATTTAATAACCATTAGCATCAATAATTCCTCCAAAACTTTGTCAAAACGACAAAACGCCGCCATTTTGTAGACGACCTCCAGCCGCTGCACACTAATTATAAAACAATAGAGTGTTTCTGTCGAGGAAGTATCGGATGATAGTTGCCCCACGGAAATTTGATGTTATGGTAGTTTTAAGAGCATCAAATTTCCAAGGGGCAACTATCAGACCGATAGTTCTGAGACATAAAGACTCTATTGTCTTTATTGTTCACCTCTAAATTTTCTTCCGCGCGGCAATTCAAAAATCATATTGAATTGTTTTCAACTTTTTTAGATAAAGCCATTTAAGTCAAATGTAAAATTTGAAAAAGAAAACAGACCAAAACCCACTTAATACAATTTCAATTGTTTATTTTCTGTAAGCCCCTTCTATAAACCCAATTTTCACGGACGACTACTATCCATCCGGGTATTAAAATTTCCTCGGGCGATCACTATGGGCTGGTAGTGTCTCTCCTCAAATGAACACTATCGCGCCACGTAATCAATTTAAACCAATAAGAATCGCAGAAGATAACAGTGGTGAACTATAATGGCTTGCAATGGCTCAGCCAATCAGATTATAGCATTTGCATTAGTATACGAGTAGAATTCTACTGATCAGAAATATCACCTCTATTGCAACTTTTTTCTCGACGGGTCGCAAAATTTTTTCAAAAGACTACCGCAAAAGTCGTGAGCTCGTTTTCCACGGAATCAAATGGCTAGCAAACTAACTCCTCTTTTGTTCTAATATCAACGGACGCATCCCCACAATGTCGAAAGTTTTCCTTAGCTTTGTAAACAAAACAGCCTCTTGGACTGTCCACACTTCGCGCGAGTAACATCCGCAGAAGAACTGGGTATAATGTCTAAAAATAACTTTATAAGGATTACTATGGGTACAAGGCATTAACTCACCTACCTCGCCATTCTCTTGAGGATACCTAAACTTCGAGCCGGGATCCGATTTAGGATTCGAGCCAGGTTTCGAGCCAGAAGTCGAGCCAGGATTCGAGCTAGTATTCGGGCCAGGATTCGAGCCAGGATTCGAGCTAGTATTCGGGCCAGGATTCGAGCCAGGATTCGAGCTTGGATCCTAGCAGGATTAGTTCGGATCAGTTTTGAACACATTTCACGTGACCTGGTTTCCTTGTTTGCGTTTAAGACCCCATTTGTACTGTGTCGTAACAAGTCATGCGGAGCAATGCAGTGTTATATTCTGGAGTGCTGTTTGTGAAAGTGTTTTGCAACATACATTGCGCATAAACTGAAATCTGAAAACTTTTAACATTTGAACTCGTATTCAAGAAAGTTTTAAAGCTAGCACAGGGCTCGAGGAAATGTTTGTCTGGGGGGACAAGTACATTTTACCTTTCAGCAAGTAACTTTGCTCCACGGACAAGAGCCCGCCGGAAAACCATCCACCGATTAGATTTTTGATACGATTTGTAAACAAAGATTAAGTTTTAGATAGTACGAAGCTTTCCGAAAATAAATAAATTATCACGTTGTTTCTCGATTGCGTGACGCGCAGTGGTTACGTAGCACGTGATCAAAATCTGCCACTATCAAATTCAGTTCTTTGCACGACTAAATATAGTCGTGTTCGTTACGAAAACTTAAAATTTTAATAACATTTTTTGCACTGTATAAAACTAAACTCAACACCAATGTATCGAAGCATTAGAAACTATACACGAGAAAATAAGCCTTATATTACTACAGCAAAAATGATCGAAGCCCTCGCCAGTATTTTTGAATGTTCAAATCCAACTTTGAAAATCTCTGTGGCAAGTCAAGTTTTCTGGCAGGAATTTTCTTGGACCCCGCCAAAAAACAAATTCAGGCTCTGAGCGGGATTCGAACCCACGACCTCTGCGATGTCGGTGCAGTGCTCTCCCAACTGAGCTATCGAAGCCACATGAGCGGTCTAAACGTCCCCATATAAAGGGCTAGCCCATATACGACCACTCTCATGTGGCTTTGATAGCTTTTTCAGGTCTCTGTTCAAGTAGTGTTACGGCCTCACTTGCATTTATGCCGTTATCACTCAGTTGCTACTATGGGACAAATTACTTTCATGTTGACGTAATATAGTTTATTATATATTCAAACAAGGATTTTCACTCGACTGAAACTATTCAGTCATTCACCTAAATCGAAAATATACTCGCCGGCTGTACCGACTCGACACTGTACCTATGTCCTGTGTTAAAATTGACTTGGAGAAGCGAACGTGCTGGTTCTATAGTTTGGGTTCTGATTTCGTTATCAAAATGGGGGGAGAAACTTAAGGTGCGGAAAAGGTGGATCCTAGCTCGGATCCTAGCTCGGATCCTGGCTGGGATCCTGGCTCGGATTCTGGCTCGGATCCTGGCTCTGGCTCTATTCTTGGTTTATCTCCATTCTCTTGATTTGCTATTGATGTAGAAAATGTGGTTTAACTTGTAAATGTTTTAACAGTTTACTCCAAATCAAATATGCAGAATTGTTTCATTCTTGCATTTTCCACTTGCCATTTATCATAGTCCAAGATACTTGTATTGTTTTGACTGATAACAAATATGGCTCTCGAAAAAGTAAACACATTATCGATTTTGACTCAGTTTGCGTATCGTTTCCACGAAAATATTGAATTCGCTAAAAATATGTAACAGCAAACCAAAAGCAAACTTCAACTTATTTTGAGCAACTGGTGTAATTATCAAATTCATCCGATTAATGGAAGATTATAAGAAACTCTACTAGTTGAAAATGCTAGGTAGAATCCGGAAAAATCTGTTTCGAGACACTAACTATAATCATGAATGCAAAAATTTTATAAACGCGTCATCAAATCATTTATTCAAGTCTTGTGTGCACAACTGCGATGATCAATCATATGTTCATATCATTCCCCGCAGTTCAAATATATGAACTCTCATAAATTCGCTTGGGTTCTTCACCTTATACGGGTATATTACGAAATCACAAAGTAGCCAGCTCCCAATGGGCTTGAAAGCTCAGTTGGTAGAACACTGCACAGGTATTGTAGAGATCATGGGTTCGAATCCCGTTCAGGCATGAAATTTTTCAGGCCTTAATTTCACAACTGCCTAAGTTGTGCACAGAACTGTGAAGATCAATAGGCCATTTCCGAGTTCTCTTGTGCCTCTGTTTTAAAACTACTCTGAGTGCGAAACCACTTTTATGAAAATGACTTCGCCTACAGATTCATTTACATGCAAATCAGTCATTTTTTGTAATAAAGGTTTCGCACTTAGACTCGTTTTGAAACGGGGGCACAAGTGAACTCGGGAATGGCCTATTATATCTTCATACACTTCATGAATATTAAGTTTGGCCAGGCTCAGTAACCCTACCTTGTTTTCGTACACTGAATCTTAAAGGGTGATCTGTAAGAGTATTTTCAACTCGACCTGAGGGCATTCCGGCATCGAAATTAAGTACGGAATGTTTGTTCTCATGGTTAAAAGTATAGAATTTACAGCGAATTCATGTGAGTTTTAGTACTTAATTATTGCATCATTCTAATTCACTGAATATCATGGTTTAAGGACCTAAAGTTCTGGGAAACCTATCGCAAATTCCAAGAACTCATAACTGTGTTTTGATTATTAGGGTATTCCCCTTTTCTGAGCCGGGAATTTTCCCTCACATTAAGATCTGTGATTGGTTTATGAATGCAATGTGATCAACTTTTGACTCGAAAAATATAAATTGTCCTCCACCTTAAGCTTCTATAGGAGTGGTTTACTGTGGTAGATCGTTTCTTTTCAGTGAGAACCAAAGAAATGGATGATAACTTGTTGTATGACCACGTTTTCCCTGGGTCGGTGAATATTATGGATACACCATGGTCAGTTGAAAATTTACTGTTTGAAAAGGTTGACTCTGATAATGATATAGCGAACCTATTCAACGGCGGAGTGAAGGACGAGGGTTTTGACGAAGAAGACGTGATATCTAATCCGGGAACTCCAAGGAACATCGAAGAAATAAGCGACGAAGAGATAAAGAATCTCCGGGTTCAGGACCTGAATAAGCTTCTTCGTGGCTTTCCGAGAGACGAGACTTTAGAGATACGGCGAAAGCGTCGTAACCTCAAGAACCGAGGTTACGCGTTGAGATGCCGTATGCGGCGACAACAGTTTCAGAAAGATCTCTTCAACGAAAATCAGCTGTTGAAAAAGCAGTTGGAAGATGACAAAGAGAAGCTTCGTAAGGTGCTGAAGGAGAGAAACATATACAAGGGAAAAGTCCTGCAGCTACAGTCAGCTTGCAGAGGGGAGCACATGGCGGAACGTTTCGCACCTCCAGACCTCTGCCTGGAAACAGGATTCGCGTAAATCAAGTGCTCAACTGTTTTCACTGCTTCATAACGAGCACTTACACAACCTGTACATGTCAAACTAAATTAGACTATCATAGAGATTAAAACCGTTCAGACTCTCGCTGCATTCAAAGGTCAAGACCCGGAAGCCAGGGACTCAGGGACAGTCTTCAAGGAAGGACTGCAGTGGCTCGAGCAGTATACCTAAGACAGAGATGGCGAATTTTATTCCCAATCATGTCGGGTTTATTTATTGCGTTAGTCAGCACTACTTGGTGTAGATTTTAACTTCCTGTAGCCACTTAGATTTTCATTCGCCAGGTATATTTGTAATCAAGAATATATTACTTGTACCTCCCTCAACAACGTACAAACTAGTACTGGGTTCTTAGAGGGCAAAATAGCTGACGGAGCTAAATAGCTGAACTTTACACTGTTTTATCGCAAAACGAAACAATCTGGTTCTCTAAATCAGTTTGAAATCAGATGGATGGTTCATAAGTGACTGTCCTTGCGAATATTGCCTGCAGAAGAGACTATAAAAGGTTGAAATGTCCAGATGAGTCGAACCAAATCCGCCTTTGGCTACGCCAAGGGGAAAAAATAAGATGGAATACCGTTCTCTTGAGGTTCTTCACATCAGGGGTTTAAAAGCTGAATTAATGATCCACATAATTTCCGTCTAAAATAATTGGTGGATATTTTTGGTTAAGAGTTAAAAATTTGAAAATCATGCGGAACAAACTGTTGTGTGTTACATGCAATATCACAGCGGCTGATATGGAGCGATCGTCACTGGTGACGTCGTTGTTTCTCAGGCTAATATCTTTCCTCACCTAAATAGTATCGACTTTGCGCAAAAAACGTATTTTAGATACGAATTGACTCCAAACATTCAAAGCGCTTGTGACGCTTAGAAATTAGTGAAATGTTTGGCCCTTGAGTGCAATATTGGAGGAAAAACTTGCCTCAGTTTATAAACCAAAGATTTAATTTCCAGGTGTTAGAAGTGTTAAGCTTTAAGCCTACGTCTCATGTGTACGTTTATGGGAAACGCCACTGCAGTCCTTCCTTGAAGACTGTCCCTGAGTCCCTGGCTTCCGGGTCTTGACCTTTGAATGCAGCGAGAGTCTGAACGGTTTTAATCTCTATGATAGTCTAATTTAGTTTGACATGTACAGGTTGTGTAAGTGCTCGTTATGAAGCAGTGAAAACAGTTGAGCACTTGATTTACGCGAATCCTGTTTCCAGGCAGAGGTCTGGAGGTGCGAAACGTTCCGCCATGTGCTCCCCTCTGCAAGCTGACTGTAGCTGCAGGACTTTTCCCTTGTATATGTTTCTCTCCTTCAGCACCTTACGAAGCTTCTCTTTGTCATCTTCCAACTGCTTTTTCAACAGCTGATTTTCGTTGAAGAGATCTTTCTGAAACTGTTGTCGCCGCATACGGCATCTCAACGCGTAACCTCGGTTCTTGAGGTTACGACGCTTTCGCCGTATCTCTAAAGTCTCGTCTCTCGGAAAGCCACGAAGAAGCTTATTCAGGTCCTGAACCCGGAGATTCTTTATCTCTTCGTCGCTTATTTCTTCGATGTTCCTTGGAGTTCCCGGATTAGATATCACGTCTTCTTCGTCAAAACCCTCGTCCTTCACTCCGCCGTTGAATAGGTTCGCTATATCATTATCAGAGTCAACCTTTTCAAACAGTAAATTTTCAACTGACCATGGTGTATCCATAATATTCACCGACCCAGGGAAAACGTGGTCATACAACAAGTTATCATCCATTTCTTTGGTTCTCACTGAAAAGAAACGATCTACCACAGTAAACCACTCCTATAGAAGCTTAAGGTGGAGGACAATTTATATTTTTCGAGTCAAAAGTTGATCACATTGCATTCATAAACCAATCACAGATCTTAATGTGAGGGAAAATTCCCGGCTCAGAAAAGGGGAATACCCTAATAATCAAAACACAGTTATGAGTTCTTGGAATTTGCGATAGGTTTCCCAGAACTTTAGGTCCTTAAACCATGATATTCAGTGAATTAGAATGATGCAATAATTAAGTACTAAAACTCACATGAATTCGCTGTAAATTCTATACTTTTAACCATGAGAACAAACATTCCGTACTTAATTTCGATGCCGGAATGCCCTCAGGTCGAGTTGAAAATACTCTTACAGATCACCCTTTAAGATTCAGTGTACGAAAACAAGGTAGGGTTACTGAGCCTGGCCAAACTTAATATTCATGAAGTGTATGAAGATATAATAGGCCATTCCCGAGTTCACTTGTGCCCCCGTTTCAAAACGAGTCTAAGTGCGAAACCTTTATTACAAAAAATGACTGATTTGCATGTAAATGAATCTGTAGGCGAAGTCATTTTCATAAAAGTGGTTTCGCACTCAGAGTAGTTTTAAAACAGAGGCACAAGAGAACTCGGAAATGGCCTATTGATCTTCACAGTTCTGTGCACAACTTAGGCAGTTGTGAAATTAAGGCCTGAAAAATTTCATGCCTGAACGGGATTCGAACCCATGATCTCTACAATACCTGTGCAGTGTTCTACCAACTGAGCTTTCAAGCCCATTGGGAGCTGGCTACTTTGTGATTTCGTAATATACCCGTATAAGGTGAAGAACCCAAGCGAATTTATGAGAGTTCATATATTTGAACTGCGGGGAATGATATGAACATATGATTGATCATCGCAGTTGTGCACACAAGACTTGAATAAATGATTTGATGACGCGTTTATAAAATTTTTGCATTCATGATTATAGTTAGTGTCTCGAAACAGATTTTTCCGGATTCTACCTAGCATTTTCAACTAGTAGAGTTTCTTATAATCTTCCATTAATCGGATGAATTTGATAATTACACCAGTTGCTCAAAATAAGTTGAAGTTTGCTTTTGGTTTGCTGTTACATATTTTTAGCGAATTCAATATTTTCGTGGAAACGATACGCAAACTGAGTCAAAATCGATAATGTGTTTACTTTTTCGAGAGCCATATTTGTTATCAGTCAAAACAATACAAGTATCTTGGACTATGATAAATGGCAAGTGGAAAATGCAAGAATGAAACAATTCTGCATATTTGATTTGGAGTAAACTGTTAAAACATTTACAAGTTAAACCACATTTTCTACATCAATAGCAAATCAAGAGAATGGAGATAAACCAAGAATAGAGCCAGAGCCAGGATCCGAGCCAGAATCCGAGCCAGGATCCCAGCCAGGATCCGAGCTAGGATCCGAGCTAGGATCCACCTTTTCCGCACCTTAAGTTTCTCCCCCCATTTTGATAACGAAATCAGAACCCAAACTATAGAACCAGCACGTTCGCTTCTCCAAGTCAATTTTAACACAGGACATAGGTACAGTGTCGAGTCGGTACAGCCGGCGAGTATATTTTCGATTTAGGTGAATGACTGAATAGTTTCAGTCGAGTGAAAATCCTTGTTTGAATATATAATAAACTATATTACGTCAACATGAAAGTAATTTGTCCCATAGTAGCAACTGAGTGATAACGGCATAAATGCAAGTGAGGCCGTAACACTACTTGAACAGAGACCTGAAAAAGCTATCAAAGCCACATGAGAGTGGTCGTATATGGGCTAGCCCTTTATATGGGGACGTTTAGACCGCTCATGTGGCTTCGATAGCTCAGTTGGGAGAGCACTGCACCGACATCGCAGAGGTCGTGGGTTCGAATCCCGCTCAGAGCCTGAATTTGTTTTTTGGCGGGGTCCAAGAAAATTCCTGCCAGAAAACTTGACTTGCCACAGAGATTTTCAAAGTTGGATTTGAACATTCAAAAATACTGGCGAGGGCTTCGATCATTTTTGCTGTAGTAATATAAGGCTTATTTTCTCGTGTATAGTTTCTAATGCTTCGATACATTGGTGTTGAGTTTAGTTTTATACAGTGCAAAAAATGTTATTAAAATTTTAAGTTTTCGTAACGAACACGACTATATTTAGTCGTGCAAAGAACTGAATTTGATAGTGGCAGATTTTGATCACGTGCTACGTAACCACTGCGCGTCACGCAATCGAGAAACAACGTGATAATTTATTTATTTTCGGAAAGCTTCGTACTATCTAAAACTTAATCTTTGTTTACAAATCGTATCAAAAATCTAATCGGTGGATGGTTTTCCGGCGGGCTCTTGTCCGTGGAGCAAAGTTACTTGCTGAAAGGTAAAATGTACTTGTCCCCCCAGACAAACATTTCCTCGAGCCCTGTGCTAGCTTTAAAACTTTCTTGAATACGAGTTCAAATGTTAAAAGTTTTCAGATTTCAGTTTATGCGCAATGTATGTTGCAAAACACTTTCACAAACAGCACTCCAGAATATAACACTGCATTGCTCCGCATGACTTGTTACGACACAGTACAAATGGGGTCTTAAACGCAAACAAGGAAACCAGGTCACGTGAAATGTGTTCAAAACTGATCCGAACTAATCCTGCTAGGATCCAAGCTCGAATCCTGGCTCGAATCCTGGCCCGAATACTAGCTCGAATCCTGGCTCGAATCCTGGCCCGAATACTAGCTCGAATCCTGGCTCGACTTCTGGCTCGAAACCTGGCTCGAATCCTAAATCGGATCCCGGCTCGAAGTTTAGGTATCCTCAAGAGAATGGCGAGGTAGGTGAGTTAATGCCTTGTACCCATAGTAATCCTTATAAAGTTATTTTTAGACATTATACCCAGTTCTTCTGCGGATGTTACTCGCGCGAAGTGTGGACAGTCCAAGAGGCTGTTTTGTTTACAAAGCTAAGGAAAACTTTCGACATTGTGGGGATGCGTCCGTTGATATTAGAACAAAAGAGGAGTTAGTTTGCTAGCCATTTGATTCCGTGGAAAACGAGCTCACGACTTTTGCGGTAGTCTTTTGAAAAAATTTTGCGACCCGTCGAGAAAAAAGTTGCAATAGAGGTGATATTTCTGATCAGTAGAATTCTACTCGTATACTAATGCAAATGCTATAATCTGATTGGCTGAGCCATTGCAAGCCATTATAGTTCACCACTGTTATCTTCTGCGATTCTTATTGGTTTAAATTGATTACGTGGCGCGATAGTGTTCATTTGAGGAGAGACACTACCAGCCCATAGTGATCGCCCGAGGAAATTTTAATACCCGGATGGATAGTAGTCGTCCGTGAAAATTGGGTTTATAGAAGGGGCTTACAGAAAATAAACAATTGAAATTGTATTAAGTGGGTTTTGGTCTGTTTTCTTTTTCAAATTTTACATTTGACTTAAATGGCTTTATCTAAAAAAGTTGAAAACAATTCAATATGATTTTTGAATTGCCGCGCGGAAGAAAATTTAGAGGTGAACAATAAAGACAATAGAGTCTTTATGTCTCAGAACTATCGGTCTGATAGTTGCCCCTTGGAAATTTGATGCTCTTAAAACTACCATAACATCAAATTTCCGTGGGGCAACTATCATCCGATACTTCCTCGACAGAAACACTCTATTGTTTTATAATTAGTGTGCAGCGGCTGGAGGTCGTCTACAAAATGGCGGCGTTTTGTCGTTTTGACAAAGTTTTGGAGGAATTATTGATGCTAATGGTTATTAAATTCCTGGTAAGTCAAGACGAAGGACATTTGCGGTTTCTTGACTTGAAATAATTGAAAACAAATGATGCGCGCGTACACAACTTCAATTATAAATGCCAGTTCAATCCGAGCGATCCCCTGTGAAGGCCAAAGTTTAATAAAACGTTGAGAAATAATTGGATACCGTTATTTGAAGTACATTTTAGTAAGAATTCTACTAAAATTTCGGCCTCATCAGCTATCACCTCATAGAAATCTCGAGCTCGTGATCTAATTAGAAGTAATTAGATTTATTTGTAAGTTCTGACTCCCGTACACCACTCGATTCCACTAGTTATGAGCCAGTCATGTGCAAGCAGAAAACTCATTATTATTCATTCAAAATATTTCCCCGTTTCTGATTGGTTAAAACCCACATGTAATTCACCATAGCGAGCTGCTGTTCACCAAATTTGGAAAGAACCTTCGTCATATTGAATCAATGACGTCAAAAGTGCAGCCCGCTGAAAATTATTGAACCGGTGACCGAGAAAACCTGGGGACAAGATTGTGTTATTTTTGGTGAGCGGAAAAACAAAGAGCGAAATGGCGAAACTCCTTTAATTAAGAACGAGGAAATATTTTTAATGAATACTAAAGCAATTATTAAATTCGGCTTTCGTAGGATATGAAGAATTCTGCAGATCTCGGAGGGTGTTATCCACCCCGGCCTTCGGCCTCTGTGGATAACACCCTCCTTGATCTGCAGAATTCTTCATATCCTACTCCGCCTCATTCAATAATTGCTAATTATTGTGTCTTGAATAAATCCTCAAGAAGGAATAACAAATTCGATGTTCAATGTGTAATGGTAATAGGACTGATTGGACTCCAATTCGGTCTGTAATCAAACGAGCGATAACATAGTTGGACGACCTCGCAGCGGGAGTCTGATTTGTTAATCACTAGTATGATTACAGACTGAATTGGACGAGAGGAGATCATATTACCAATTAGTATATACCACACAAGTGAATAGTACTTTTTGCGCGCGCTGATTGGCTAGCTCGGAGGTGATTAGCTAAGTACTATTCACCTCCGAGCAGCCGAAGAAAAACAAAACGGCTTTTATCGGTACGTTATCACAAATAAAGTTACTCTTTTGGCCGCTAGTTATTCAGCCTGTGTGGTATATACAATTATTCACCTCAGTGTCAGTGAAAGTGGTGAATATTTACCTCCACTTCGGTGAATAATTGTTACTTATTCATAAAAATTACAATTTCCGAAAAAAAGAAAAAAAGCAAAGTTATTAAAGGAAAGGGGAAATTTGCATCAATTCAAAAGACTGAAAAAGGAGGCGTAAATTGTTTAATGTCGCTGTGTAATGGAGTGAGTGATTGATTGAATGTGATTGGTTGATTTAAAAAACAACTTTGAATGTGATTGGCTTATTGAACTGCCCGATAACAAACAGTTCAATCACGAACTGTCCAATAACAATTTGGCAAGCGAATTAGTGGAAAATAGGAGTTTTCTATACCAATCACAATCGAGGAAATTGTGATTTTTATGATTAATTTACTAAATAAAGGATATTCTTAATACGTGAGTTTAGTTACCTAACATAGTAAACATGGATGAACATAGCTTTTACCAATTATAGCTAACACAAAAAGGAATACAGGGTGAATATTTCTGGTATGAATATATGAGAAAATTTTAACCAGTTTCTGACAAAAAAGAAGTTGCACCGACAAAATTTAAGATGCCTCAAAGTTTGAAACGTGATTTTTTTATTGGTGGTTTTCACGTTACGCAAGTAAGCTTAATTATCACGCAAGTGAAAAATAAAATCACTTAAGGTTAGCAGATGTCGTTTATTGTTATTGTTCCTGGCCCGCCTCGATTAGCTTTTGCTACCTGCAGTGCCAGGTCTGTCTACTGCAATATGTGTAAAATGTAATAATAAAGTTGTCTTCTCTTGTCTTGTCTTACCATTCACTAAATTGCAACGTGTCAAAGTTTCGGGGATGTACGATATTCCGAACTAGAGTTTTTCGACAAAAAGGTATCATGACTGAAAATCATAGTGTTTAGTGTGGAGACGCCATGTTGGAGCCCCTCTGAGGGATTCCAATATGGCCACCGGAAACCAGTGGAAACATCTGGAGTTTACTTTGGCTCTCTCAAAACGTTTCGTCTCTCTGTTAAACTTAAAAACATTCGCATAGGCACTTCCTCAACATATTGGTTACTTTGAACTCGAAAACATAAGGCGAATCGATCTTTTCGTGCGCGTAACACCTTACCCAGAAACAAAGCCAATTCTGAATGTGAAGAGTGATCATCGCAGTAATTTTTCCAATTTAAGCAACTGGAAAGAGGAAGCCTGAAAAAAATCAGGGCTTCAACGGGATTCGAACTCGTGACCTCCGCGATACCTGTGCGATGCTCTACCAACTGAGCTATGAAGCCACACGTTGGGAGCGAGGTCAATTTACATATATCCTTCACGTCACTTCACTGCACGGGAAATATGAACTCAATAAATTGACCTCGCTCCCAATGTGTGGCTTCATAGCTCTGTTGGTAGAGCATCGCACCGGTATCGCGGAGGTCACGGGTTCGAATCCCGTTGAAGCCTGACTTTTTCAGGCTTCCTCTTTCCAATTGCTTAAATTGGAAAATTTACTGCGATGATCACTCTTCACATTCATCTACAACAGCAGTACAAATATGAATTATTTCATATATACTTCACAAAGCCAGTTCTCACGCATTGTGGAAAATCTCAGTGGTCTATTTTCAAAACAAAGTAGTCTATCGAGCTGAAGACAGGCCAGCAGATATTTGCTTAAAAATGATTTTTACCTGATGAAGATGAAAACTCAAAATTTTTAATTTTGGTTTTTTCTGACGTCACGTGAAAACCAAGAATTGCCTCAAAGTTAGTTCAGATGCAAGAATTGTAAAAATTATCCATTGCTCGTTTAGACGATGTTCGCAGATTTAATTTATAAGTTGGTTATTGACATTTATAGTTCTTCGTTCTTTCGTAATATGCATGAAAACGATGGCGATCTCCAGTTAAAGGTAACTGGATTTAATTAGAATTCAGTGGCGTTTTCAACTGAACACGTAGTCTATCTCGCTCGAATAGTCAATTGACTGATTTTGGAAATGCGTCATGTTCTTAACAATTTCCACATCTTTTAAAGCTCAATGCAACAAAGGGTCTTGTTTTTTTCCTGGGTAAATGACACGATAGCATTTGCGTCACTCCATAAATCCAATGATAACAATGTTCCGTGCATATTTCTTTTACTAAATGGTGAGGCAAAAATTATTTTCTTTCCTTTTGGTCAATTGTTCAATTGCCTCTGTCGGCTCATAGGAACCATCGAGCAAAATGGTTATCGTAAACGCTTTGATCTTTCCCGAAATAAGTTACCGTATTCAGTCAATAAAACGCCGTCGTGCTTATTAATTTTTTTTCTATATTCGAGGGTGGCGTTTATTTAGAATTAAATTATTTCTTGTAAACAATAGTATGGTAAAGGCCGCCGCACACTGGCCGATTTTTTGTCGGCCGACAAAAAATTTTCACTTGTCGGCTAGTGTGCGGTGAATTCAGACACGGTCTGCGTCAAGATCGGGGCTTGTCGGGCGATATCTGAGAGTGACAATGTATTAATATTAAAACATTGTTACAATCAAGGAAATTAAATTTTTTAGGCTTGTTAAAACTTGATTATTACTGCATTTGCTTTTTGAGTTTATTACGCAGCGTTTATTCAAGGGCGGCGTTTTTTGATATTCCTGCTCTAAAATGCGGCGTTTATTCGAGGGCGGTTTTAAATTGAGAAATTAACTGGGAAGTTCGTAAATTATTCGACATCGTAATAGCCTAATTTTGGGCGAGACAAAGCATCGTATCCCCGAAATGGTTTCTTTCAATCGATTTATTTTATTTAATATTTTGAGGAGAGATGAACAAAATTAACCGCAGCTGAATTCTGCTCTTTGTACTGATTAGTTTATAACGACCATACACTGATACCGCATCGAAAATAATGTCTAGCTTTAATAGAATTTTCAGTGCCAGAGTTACAACCCCAACAAAAACAGCATCAACACCGCGAAAGCTGTAGCATTGCAATGTACAACCTTGAGTGTCCTGATGAGCTTTGTAGGTTTCGAGACTGCAAGGTTTCATCGGTTAAACACTATTATTATTCAACTTTCATACAGTGTACGAATTCCGATTTTCTGATTGGTTGATTTGCACCTCGTGATACTGGGCTGTGACGAAACAAACTCCTGTAATATCCGTGGTGTAAATTCACTACACCACTGTCATTACACCATGGCTACGGCTGACTCAAAGTTTGACGATTCTTGTTTGCAGTGTATTCAATTTGAATAATAAAAATGTTAACGCACTCATTGCTCGTGAATTATCGGGATATTCCTGCACTCGTT
>JAHPZR010054572.1:0-14000 GCA_019787425.1 Platygyra sinensis | reverse complement strand
GTTTAAGAGACGTGTCTAATAACCGATCAGTCAAGTTTTTTAGCGTTTAAGCTAATAAACTCTCGCGATCGAAATAAGAAATATTTTACAGGAAGTTCAGGCCAATTTGAGGCGAATTTTATTGGTTTCTTTACGTCTCACGTGATCACTTCACAAAATACGGAACTTAAAACTTCTTTTGTGGCTGTGTTTTACAAAGGGGAGCAATTAGCACTAAAAATGCCAAGTGTAAAGATATCGTGCAACAATGGCTGGAATCTTTTACATTCATGAATATGGGAATATTGTTAACAGTAACTGAAATTCATTCAACATTTTGACTCCGAGTCCACACCACTACGAACGAAGAAGGTTTCATCACCGTGACATCGAATCCACAGCACTGGAGTTTCCTCGCTTCCTCATCAGTGGTGTTTTCAGTCACAAGTCGGCGGGAATTTTTTAGTTTGATAATGGCAACAAACAATGAGGTCGAGGACAGTGACAATCGCCTTGTTATCAACGTGAGTGGAGCTATCTTTGAAGTAAGCGAGAGCAAGTTTAATCATTTCCCGCACTCTTTACTTGGTTGTCCTCAAAAGAGACGAAAATACTTTGATTCGCATCGAGAGCAGTATTTTTTCGACCGTCACCGGCAAGCTTTCGAGGGGATATTGTTTTACTATCAGAACGAAGGGAGATTAATTTATCCGGACAATGTGCCCGCCGAAGTATTTGATGAAGAAGTTAAGTTCTTTATGCTCCCCGTTGAGCAAAACAGCTGTGAAAAGTTGGAAAACGCATTACTGGGAGATCGCAACCGTTCTCGCCCGCTAAACCTTTGGCAGAGAGTGCTGTGGGAGTTGTTTGAATTTCCAAATTCATCCTTGGCTGCCAAAATGTTGGCAATTCTCTCGCAGGTGTTTATTGTGGTATCTTTGGCAGGTTCCTGCTTAAGAACTGTTGAATCGCTTCAAAGCAAGCATGTAAGAGAGGCGAAAAACTACCAACAACATAACACGTCCACAGTTTACACCGAAACAGAGTCATCTGGGTCGTCAAGACTACATGAAGATGAATGGTTTTCTTTCGACCTTGTTTGCTATAGCTGGTTTACTTTAGAATGTGCTATTCGATTGCTCGCTTCTCCAAATAAAGGCGAATATTTTAAATTGCTCCCAAACTGCGCGGATTTTGGTACGATTCTAGTATTTTACTTAGGACTTATCGTGAAAATGAGCTGGCCGTCAGCGAAGACGTTCGTGCGCTTACTGGAGACCTTGGGGGTCATTCGCATTTTAAAACTTTTGCGTTATTGGGAAGGAATGAAAATTCTTGTGTTGACTGTTGTATCAGGCGTTCGGGATCTGGGCCTTTTGGTAACGTTCGCCTCAACTGTGGTTATTTTGGGATCTAGCGCTGTGTTTTTTGTGGAACTAAACGAGAACGAAGATAGCGACTTTGAGAGTATTCCGGACGCGTTTTGGTGGGCAATCATTACAATATGTACTGTTGGCTATGGCGATAAAGTTCCCGTCACTACAATGGGGAAGTTTTTGGGTGCTATTTGCGCTGTACTTGGCACAGTCACCGTGGCGCTTCCTTTGTTTCGTTTCGCGGCTCATTTTCGCGCAAAAATCGAAAACTCCAATTATATTCAATCTTTCCGCGATCGAAATCCCAGAAGGTCGATAAGAAAACGCCAGCAAAATCGTTCTTCAATTCAGCAGCACGTCAAGGTTTGAGAGCTTTAATAAAGCAATAAAATCGGACGTAAATTCGAGAGAGAAGAACACCTGAAGCAAGAGTAATTAGTAAAGGGTACATTATGGCAAGAAGAAAAAAAGTTATTAATTACATAAGAGATTTTGTGTTGTGAATAAATTGACAGTACACCTTGTACATGTATTCATGAATTACCTTCTTGTTGGTCATTTTTCCGGATAAAAAGTGACAGATTGCATAAATTATAAGTATTTTCTTTAGAACATTCTCATATTTCTTGTTTTTTTCCTGAGATAAAATTAGGACGAGGAAAAATAAACGAAGGAGAGACAACAACCAGGCAAAATTAAATTATCTTATTGAAATTCAGGAAAAAATTAAAAGTACCCTAAAAAAGAGTTTTGGATTGTAGCTTTTATTTATGAAAGTTTGAATAAATGAAACCGCATGTTACAGAAAACAACCTACTGTGCGAATATTACAGCTACTGCCGCGAGCATTTATTCAAAACTTAAATTTGGTTTTGTGAAAATAATGTATTCAAGATAAAATAATACGAACGCAAGCTGCTTCTTTGTTTTCTATTCATAGCGCACTAATATTAAAAATGTCATTGCGAATCCATTGTGTAAGTCTACCTTTATGTATCGCATTTTCTCTCAATTTTTCGCAATGCCTTTGAGGTTGAATTTGAGGCGATTAAAAATACTTTTTCGGCGACTCCAAGCCGGCTATCCTTTGATGTGGGTAATGCTAATCGTCCCAGAAACTGGAGAATTTTAATAGTCTTAGTATCCAAGCCACTATCGAATGAAATTTTTTTCATTTTTGTTAAACGATTTTGAGGCTTTCGACTGAGAAATTCAGACACTCATTTGATGAGGCTTTGGGAAATGAGTTTCTGAAACTGTTGCTAATTGACATTGTTATGTTTTTTGGTGTCAAACAAAACGCGAAGTTTTCAATTTATACAGCAAATTGTTTGACATTTGGTAGACAAAACAAATTACGATTGCTGTCAGTCGCTATGGTCTACTTGTACACTTGTTGCGACTGCAATTAAATTTAATTTTGATCTCAAACCGGCAAACCGGTAGAACATATTTATGAATTATAAACTCAAGACTTACAGGTAAAGGGTCTACCAGTATCAAACATCGTGCATTCGCGCTCAGTGGTGAAACCAGCTAGTCCTTTTGTGTCAAAAACCGTGTCAAAGTTGGTAGAAGAAGCTTTGCGGACTCTTGTAAATTATGCCATTTTGGCCACTGCTATGTTGCGAAAGCAAAAAAATTTTCGTCCCCGTCACCCGGGCTGGAGCCGCGTTCATATAAGAAAAATTTCAACCCTGTTACCGAGATCTCGGTAACCGGGTCAGCCCAGCTTCTCATGTGAACACATCGAATTTTTACGAAGGAAAAAGTGGCGACGCGAGATCTCGGAAACAGCGCCAGCCCGGTTGGCCGGGCTCGTATGAAAAGGCCCTAAGGACCAAGGGGATTACCTTGATAATCTCTTGCTAAAGACTACTGAGCAGTTTTATGTTTTTCATTCAGGTTTCATTTGTTTGTTATCTAATAATTCATAATTCAAGCAAGCAACATGATTCTGCATGCCAAATAAAAAATCCTTCAATATGCAGGCGGCAAACCTCGGGCTGTCCCAGGGCAGGGAAGTTTTTTTGTACAGCGGAACTCAGTTATAGAACAACTTACCTGTAGACCTAAGACAAGCGTCTTCACTGATTTTGATTTGAAATTTAAACTTAAGTCGCCACAGTTAAAAGTAATATCGTAATTTTAAGTAAATTTTAGACACAGCCTCCATGAAAAGCAGAATTTTTATTTTTTTTTATTTGAATTGCTATTATTAAATTTTATTTTAGTTAGGTAGATAGGTATACTATTAGAGATAATTAACTAAGTCAACTGATGGAAAAACCGTGTATAAATAAAGTTATCTTATCTTATTTTATCTTATCTTATGTAGCATCCGGAACACTCATGAGAGGGGAGGGGGAGGGGAGGGGGGGAGGGGAGGGGGGAGAGGGGGGAGGGAGGAAATTAACGGTGCGACAGGAGTATACTTTACAAGAACCGTTCTTTTATCTTTTTTACTTTACTTACTCTACTGGGATGATCAGGTAGTAGCCTAGCATGACAAGCAAACTTTTCACCGTTGAAGGTTAGCCTACAGGAAGCAACGACAGACCAAAAGCTGGAAGTTTCAAGTTCTCCTAGCATGCAAGCTTGCCAAAGTAAAGTTCTTGTAAGCCACGGAAAAAAACTCCTATTTTTCTAAAAAAAATTAAGTCTATGGATCAGTGCTTAGTAAATTTTGTCAAACTATCTAGCGTTTTCATCGCCATCAAAATCCATTCATTCTTTCAGGTAATATTAAAGCTTTTAATGAGGAGATCTTACTTGGAATGAAAACAAACATGTCAAATTAGTCAAAGAGAGACCAGACAAACACTAACAAACTGTGCCCAGATGATGCTCCAGGCTGAGGGCGCAACGTAATAGATAACTATACCCATTGTCGTAAAACATATTGCAGTTGAAAAACACCACACCTCATGGAACATATGGTTCCAAGGGGAGCTGCAGGCAAGAAAATGACTCATTTCTCGCTACTTTTTTACACGTCGTAAGTTTCGCCAAGTGTTTAGTTGTGACATTAAGCCAGTAGCAATGAGATATCATTCCTTACCTCCTGACAGTGAATAAAGAAAAAACTGAGGCAATTGACATGCGCAATGTACATTCATACATACCAGGAGCCTGTAATGTAATGGGCTCCTGTACATACATACTTTATTTGATAAACAGGTTAAAAATAAGGCAGTCATAGACTGATGCCGGTCAGATAAAAATTGCAAGGTGAAGGAAATTCTGTTAATCAGGGAACTGAAGCCTACCCCAAACGATAATGCCAGCAGGGAAAAGCTTTATCTTTAATAGTTTTGCATCTTTAATACGCACGTTTTCCTCATCTTCTGTCTTTGTTTTTGTTAATTAGTTACTTAAATTTAAAATTTAGTTGTTGCTTCTATTCAATGTATGTCGAAACATACGAAAGTCAAGTTAAATAAATTTTCTTTTCCAAGATGCGTTCTATTATTATGTTTGTCACTGCAGCTTGTGTCTTCATTTCTTTTAATGCTACGATGGCCAAAGAAAAAGAGTATTTACGATGACGGGGACCTACTATATCATGATGCAAATACCTACAAAACACGGATAACAAAAATTCACAAATATGTGAAAATAAATTGAAATATGGTTTTTAAATGGTAATATTATGCTCTGTACATCAGTCAAAAGTAAATATAATCTTTTGATTTCTTTGTAATAACGACAGCTTCTTTGTTAAAATAAAATGCCTCCAGATCTCCGTGTAATTTTCTTGTAGTGTTTCTCTCCCCATGCTCTCCCGAACGTTTCGCAATTTTGCCGACTAAAGCGGCCTTCACACGGCAAACTAAAGTTGGCAAACTCGCTTGTTGGCAAACTCAAGTTGATGTGTGTGAACGGCGCAAAAACAGTCGGCAAACAAGTTGGCAAACTGTTGGCGACAAATAGAACTTGCCTCTATTCTCGCCAACTTTTTCGTGTTGGTAAACTCGTATCAGACGTGTGAACGGTTGGCCAACATGTGTTGGTAATTTTCAACCAATCAAAACGAGCTCTATTCACGTGATTTATTTGCCTGACACCTCACAATATGGGGGATGCGTGTCAACACTTTTTAAATTTAATATCAAAGCGGTTCACAATTGTCCGGCTGTTCGGGACGTTTCATCTATAGCCTACAAAGATAGCAAAAACAAACAAAACAAAACGGAGGAGCGCGCGCGGACAAACTTGGTTTCGCGCAAACCTTTCTAATTCTCCACCGCTTTCTGGTTCTTATCCTCTGTTTCACTGTTGTACGTGATTGAAACTTCACTAAAAAGCGGCCATGTTGGAAATGGCCGTGCTTATTATTTGTCACGAGTTTGACGTGTGAAGGAACGAGTTTGCCAACTTTTTGAAGTTTTCCAACACGAGTTTGCCAACTTAAGTTTGCCGTGTGAAGGCCGCTTAAGTTTCAAATTCTTGGTTTCACGTGACGACAGAAAAAAAAACCCCAAGTTTTTAACTTTATCAGGTAAAAGTCATTTTTAAACATATATCTGTTGGCCTGACTTCAGCTCGGCAGACCGCTTTGTTTTGAAAATAGAACACGGTTTTTTTCGCAATGCGTGACATCGGCATTGTTTCTTGGTAACATGTTACATGCACGAAAATATCGATTCGCCTTATGTTTTCGAGTTCTGAGTAACCAATATGTTGAGAGAAGTGCCTAGGCGAATGTTTTCAAGTTTAACAGAAAAAATAAACGTTTTGGAGAGAGCCAAAGTAAACTCCAGATGTTTTCACTGGTTTCCGGCCGCCATGTTAGAGTCCCTCAGACGGGCTCCAACATGGCGTCTCCATACTAAACACTATAATTTTCAGTGATGCCTTTTGCCGAATAACTCGAGTTCAGAATATCGCACATCCCCGAAACTTTGGCACGTTGTTTATTTATTACTCTTCTACGAACTGTCAATTTCTTGACTCAATTTATTGAATGGTAAGCGATTTTGTTTTTCACTTGCGTGATAATTAACCTTACTTGCGTGACGTGAAAACCACGAAAATTTAGGTGTTCCTGCCAACTTCAGATTTGGGCCTGGGTTTAGTCATCTGTTTAACGGCACGAAGAGATCTACCAGTAGCTTTCTTTGGAAAAAGATCCACGAGCACAAAGGACAGGTAGTCAAAAGAAACCTTGTGCATAAATAAAAGAACATATTTCTTGTAAAAATAGAATATTGGAGGCCAGCTAGAAGTAAAGAGACATTCAGCATCAGAAAAGGATGAATCAAGATTGTAAATAATTTTCGCTGCTCTGGAATGGACTGCATCCAAGGGGATACGTCACATTTAATCTAGTCTAGCTATAGATATGGCAACGGTCTCACCATTTACCCGTAGCTCATCTAGGATCAATAATTTAATCATCGAAATTAAAAAGTATAAATCTAAATGAAAGGCTGATCGAACAGCTAAGGTAAATTTTAATGCCCAATATTTCGGTTAGGCAGAACTAACCTTCTTCAGGGGCTACACTGAAGAAGGTTAGTTCTGCCTAACCGAAATATTGGGCATTAAAATTTACCTTAGCTGTTCGATCAGCCTTTCATTTAGATTTATACTTTATTGAACACTGCTGATCGTGATCTTCACAAAGATCCGGCTTCACTTCGCTACAGTTTGCGCAAGTGGTCCTTTCTTTACAGTTTACCTATCCAGGAGCCCATCAGGTGATGGCTCCTGACCTATCGAAAATAAAGTTGGTCGATTCTACCTGATATGTTAATAAATCTGTTTCATTTGAAGGCCAATCGATCAATGGTGTCTACAATAGTTGATAATTTTTTTTGGCTGTAGCAGTATTCTTCAGGTTAAGATTTGATTTTTCTATGCCCTCAACCGGTAGGTGTCATTTCATTATCACTTCTCCCCCTGATTAGCCTCGATCACCAGCGGCATTGGAGGAAATGAGCCCGCGCTCGACACCACTTCTTGAGCAGCGGATGAACACTCAGAAGCAGAACAACTCTCATCCATTTGTCTATTTTTCTCTTCTTCTTGCTGTTGACACGCACACCGTTTTTCCGGTGCGATGCAGCCTGAATCAACGTTAATTTCTATTTTAGCAAATGGTTCTTTCTCCATGGCTTTCATTCGACTTCCAGCGCGATGTAATTTGGGCGAGTCTTCTACTATTTCGCTATTCTCTGGGGTGGCTAGAAGGATTTTGTTATCATCTTTCTGTTGATCCTTCGAAAAACGGCGTTTTGAGTTTATTCTTTTGCTTGGGAATCTTATCGCTTTCTTCTTTACGTGAATCAGTAGCGACTGATTTTTCCTCGTCGCTTTCATGTCTTCCAGTGAGCAGAATGAGGTTTCCGCTGAACTGTCGCGCCATTGCAAAGGTATCTCCGCGCTGCTTCTTTTTAGAATCCCTTTTTTAATGATTGGCGCCTTGATTAACTTTCCTGAACCACTGTTCAGCGTAAAAACAGGAGGATTGGACTCTTGTTCTTTTAGCTGCAACTCCTTTCCTTTCTCGTCGTTGGCATTATACGTAGTTTCCTTAAACGTGAACAGTGGAATATCGTTACGTGTTGGCGAAGCTGGTTTTGATTCTTGCGTGCGCGATCGTGGACGGCTGAAGAATTTTCGTTGACTCTTCCTAAGCTGATCAATTGTGCAGTTCTCTCCAGATGACATGTCTCTAAAGCAATTTTCATGCGGAATTTCTTCGGAATGTTTTCTGTTTGCCATTAAGCTGTCATGCGACACTGTATTTGCTTGGGCATTTTTTTGCCGCTGCCTTGCGCCAGAAACTCTTTGATAATCTGTCTGGAATCTTCGTCGCCCCGGTCTAGTCTTGCGCGCTGAGCAATAGAAACTACTATTTCTCGCGGATTTACAGAATGGCCATTTTCTTTTCTGAACTTGTTTGCAAGAGCCCTTACTTCATTTCTAGCTTCAATAAGTGACAGGCGACGTTTAAGGGTTTCCTTGTCAGCCACGAGCCATCTACGAGGGTCATTTTTCGCCAGACTAGAGTCCTCAGCTGCAGAAAAAAGAGAAATGATTGAAATTTTATTTTGTTTTCCTTAATGTCAGATAGCCTACCGAAAAATTAACTAGTTCCACCTCTGCTTCAAGATGAGCCACTTTACCTTGTGACAACGGTAAGTCACTTAGCTTGTTTCTCTTTGTCAACACTATCTTAGAACTGAATATTGAACGGAGCATTAAGTTCGAAAAAGAAATTTAATAAAATTAGTCGTCAGTCTTAAGATAACAAAGAATTTGGTCACTTCACGCTGTTGTTTCGCAGAGGACGGTAAAAAAACGTACCAAGGATTGTAACGCACGTGCAAAACTGTTGTACTGAAGTGTCTCGCGTCTAAGGGATGTATCGCGTCCGGTTTAAAGTGCAGATAATAAACACATTCGTAAATAAAATAAAACTTAAAAAGAGGTGACTATCATACTATACTACTGAAGGATTTTGAAATAATATGAAGTGTCGTATTTTCCACGAAATTTAGATGTGAGCGTCTGCATCGCTTGGACACGAGACACCTCTAAAGGTGTAAGGTAACCTTTTAAAACTTTTGTGTTGCGTCGGTACCGTTGCCGTTTTGGTTTTCTTAAACTCCCTTATTATGGGACGGATAGAGGTTTTGCAACTACAGATCGAACGCAGCGCTCGAACAGCGCTGGAAAATCTTATGGGGTCTAGGGCTTGTTTGTAAGTTGCATGCGTATTCACATGGTTAGGAGGTGACAACAAAGGATCACCTTGCGAATGCGCTGACACCTGAGGTCTACCCAGTGACCTGATGCCGGAGTGTCACAGTGGTAAGCCGAATCATTACGCCAGAGCAGGAGCCCATTACTGGGAGCCTGCAACTCCCATAATAAGCCAAGGCAACGACATTTTTACAGGCCAGCCTATTTTTAGATATTTTTCCCACGAAATAAGCCAGTTCCAGTCTACATTAACAGGCTTCGGTAAGGATAAAACAATGCGGCCTCACGCGAACATGTCAACATTAGTCCGTGCTTGTGATGCAGTTGGTCACTGAGGCTCCTTCGGGGGTCTAAATTCGCAGGAAATTCAAACTGAAAATAGATCGGTCTGTGAAAACGCCGTGACAGATAGGGGTAGCGCAGGCTCTAGTGATGGGTTCCAGGCCAGCGCCTCTAATAAGTGTTTAACGACTAACCGTTATTCCTGTTCTCATTATCCGCTGTCTGATTAAGTCGCTCCCTTCTCTGTTTCTCGTACGTTTGTCGAGCAATCTTCGCCAGTTGGTCTTTAACTTCGGGGTAGTACTCAATCACCTCCTCCAGATCTTTCTTTGATAGTCGGAAAAGATCGGAGAAGCCCACGGAACGGACCGAAGCTGTGCGACGATTGCCAATTCCCTTCATGTCAAGAATGCTTATTTCTCCGAAGTGTCGTCCGGCTGAGAGCTTCGCTAAGACTGTTCCACTCTTGTCGACAACTTCTAACTCCCCTTGATTGACAATGTACATTTCTCGGCCAATTTCATCTTGACGACAGACGTGGTCTCCTTAAGTTGAAAATAAATAAAGCAGAAAAGTGAATTAAATGCAAGAAAGTGTTAATTAAGACGGACGTTAAGCGCGCTCGGCATGTAAGGCTCAAATCGGTTGCAAGTGTGAAGCGCAACGAACGAGACCAACATCGGCCCACGCGAGCGACTAGTCATAAGATCCTTTCTTTCGTGCGATCAGTAGTAGCTTTTCAATCACAAGCAAAAGATGAAAAAGCGCAACATACAAATGATAACAACAATGACAATGACAACGACAACGGCAACGATAATGATAGCGATAGCGATAATGATAACGATAACGATGATGATAACGATAACGATAATGATAATGATTATAATAAAAGTAATAAAACGGAACTCTATTAACGGTTTTGTCCGGGTTTTTTTCGATTTGAAAAACGCAAAAATCAAAGAAATCCTGTCTTACCAGGAGAACAGAGCATGGGTTTGAGCTTCAACACGAGTTCGCGCAGAAAGCTTGGGTCACAGTGTTCAAACATCTTGACCTTCTTAAGCGTGTCCAAGTTTACGTGGATGGCAATTTCTGCCCGAAAATTATCGTTGAGCTGTTTAAATAGCTCTTCCTCGCTCACGTCTTTTTTGTATCGCCAGGCAAAATCAAACCACTGGATCACACGGCGCTGCAAGTCCATCGGCAGCTGATTGGCGGCGATATACTCCTTCATTCCATCCAGCTAAATCGAAGGGAACAAAAGCAATTAACAACACTTTCCTTCGAAAAATTACCAATTACCCAGCAAATCTCTTTCTGTTACAAAGATTGTTGAAAACTGACTTGAGCACACTTCGGCAAACAAACAATACATTACTAATATTTGTAAAAGGGGTATGAGATGTACTGGAGGGAATGACATGGCATTTGTTCTGGACACGGAAAAAAACTCACCGCATAATGAACTGGTCTAATATATACGTGGTTGCAAGTTAACTGTCAGATTTTGTGAGATTTTGCTATGTAGTAGAAAACATTGAGGCAAAGAAAATTGGATACGTGAAAGAAGCTCTGTGAGACGCGTTAGACACATTTTATCTTACCATTTGCACTTCAAAAAAAGTGCAAATGTTTTTGCTTATAGTGATAAATGCGCTTAGCTACACCTAGCTAGTTCAAAGGCATAACAGAACATAGCTTAACGTAACGTAACGTAACGCAACGTAACGTAACGTAACGTAACGTAACGTAGCATAACATAACATAACGTAACATAACATAACAGGCTTGAAAATTCCATCTGGAGGGAGGCAGATTAGTTGGCCACTTACAAGCATGACACAGGAGTCGAATTAGGGTCTACTGAGGAACGACACCAAGTAGGTGGTCAGAGTGGGACTTGAGCCCGCAAAATCCAGATTTCCAGACCGGCGCCTTAATCACTCGGCCACGCTGCCTACCTTATAAAATCAAAAACATGTCTGCTGGGAGGAAGTTTAACATACATTGTAGAAACAGTGAGAAAGGAGAGTTTCAACAACGAACCTTTCTGTGATATTTCTCTCTGTGTCTTCTGAGGTCTACGATCATGTCTGCTGCATTTCCAACAATGGTGGCAAAGATAAGCACACCACAAAGATACGTAAAGATACAGAAAAGCAGACTCATTGTGGTCTGCGGCGTGACCTGTTTGCCCGTACCCACTGTTGTCATGGATACCAGTGAACGAAACAGGCTGTAAAGGTATTGCGGACCGACCTAGATAAATAGATAACACATGAGTATCTGAGACTGTATGCGAGACTCTGACCAGAAGCTACTCATTGTTATGAAATTGTACTTTCAATCGACTCATTTTGCTATGCATTCACCTTGCTGAGCATAGTCGAGCAGAAGCAGAAGTTTTACATGTTCCACCTGACTCTGACTTGGAATTTTGAAAGTCCAACCCGTTAATGAACATTTGAGATTAAAAAATATTCGGTACGGAGAAAGTGATGATTTGTGTTGCAGAAATCACCACACATCAAGAACCCCCGCTTTGATGGCTTCAAAGTCTCCTCGCAGCCGTTTTTGGAATGTTACGCAACGCGCTGCGTGACTCCCCCCCCCCCCCCCCAAAAAAAAAAAAAAAAAAAACGGCTGCGGAGGAGACTATAAGATAGTCAATTTTGCAGATTGGACCACAATGCGTGCAGAGGAATGGATCTATAACTCTATTTTGTCGCTTATTTACTTACCCCGGCCCACTGGTCCTTAAGAGCTGGATGGACCCACCTGTCCGCGCCAAATCCCTCCATGTAGGATAGAAGAAAGTACAAGCAGGCCACCCAATGAATGATAAGGAACAGGTAATGTATGAGTTTTAAAAGGTTAAACAGCTTGGGACGACCACTGTATATCTCGACGCGGTCGCAAAACAGGAAAAACCGGTGCGCCTTCAGAAGCCGACAAAAACGCAGTGAAGGCCTGGGCCCTAACACCAGGAAGAGTAGATCGACGGGGAGGATAGAGACGCAATCTAAAAAGAAACCAAGCGACTTGACGTAACGTTTGGCCAGCTGTTTGGTGTCCGTGACAATCTTACCATCTACAAAGTATCCTGTACGAAACTGCACGATGATATCCAGCAGGAATATGAAATCACAGCTGTAATCGATGGCCATGAATGGGATCACATACTTTTGCTCTTGGACGAAAAATGCCACTCGGAAAATGATTGTCCAATAATTGTACAAGACTCCGAGAACAACTGTGAGTAGCCAGAAGAAATACACGTCACCAGAAGGGTCAAAGACAAAGGTAAAATGACAACGCCAGCGACTTGTCTTGTCGAGCAGCACGTCGGATGTGTCACGTGAACTTGCCGTCCCCTCTGATGTGGGGCTCTGCACTTGGGGAGAATTGGAAGCTGATCTGCGCATGAGCGGTCGGCGCCAGTCTTTGTCGTCTTGGTAGGTCCCAGTGTATCTCTCTAGCCATGAATCTCGCGATCTTCGTCCAGTTTTCTTGTAGAATTTTTGAAGTGATAAAACTCTAAGAACGGAGCCTGCAAATCGCGTTTGCCCAGTGGATTCGATAACCACTCGGGGAACTTGTGGCCCGCCAGCCTCAATTGGATCTGTGGTGTGGTTTTCTGGGGACAAAGAGCTGTCATCTGGAGCAAGCTGCGTCGGTCTCTCCATGCCTTGTTTGTTGTCAATGCTGATTTACATATTCCAAATACCTGTATGGGAATCAATGATTCCTGACATCAAAATGCTCAGTTGACTATTGTATTATCAGACTATGAAATGCAAAGTTACTTCTGCAAACATTAAGCCCAAACGGATTGCTGCCAGACAAAAGTTGCATTGCATGTCATTTAGGCTCATGTTTGCAACTAAATGGCGCAAATTGGCACGGATTAAAACACGTTTTGTTTGTATGTCTGATAAGACTTACAGGGATTTGCCAGTATACTTTGGACGTTAAATTTCGTATGGCCTTTCCTGACTTGTTTGACAAAACATGGCTGAAACGAATATAATACAACTGAACTTGATGGCGAATGGAATACGATATGGCGCCAATTTATGCCATTTAGATTGAAACGACTGAAGAGCAATTTTCATGGCTCTATTCTTATCATTAATCAAAAAAAAACATTAGCTATAATTGCTACCATGGAAAAAAGAAAATAACAAAAGGGAAACTAAAATTATGATACTCTTTTCCTTTCTTTCTAAGAACCCCGATGTAAGATAAACCGCTTTCTACACAGACACATTGTAAATAATGCCATTTTTGAGGTATCCCTAATACCTTACTAGTTAGACTTTGACGTCGGTGAAAGTGTAAAAATGACAGATGGCGCATTTTAAGGATAATAAATCAAACTAAACCCAACGGTAAAACAATATACGTGGCATAAAACAAGGGTAATATAAGTAAAGTACTGCCTTACAGGGTAGCCGTCTTTCGGCTGTAACAAGAATTATTTTGGAGCGAGGTAAGAGAGTGGCATAATTCATGCTTTCTTTGAGATTATTCCTAAATGAAGTTTTTCCTCGCTCGGCATAGCGCAAGCACAGTTTGTTTTTTGTTTGTAGCATATAAAAGTAGCTAGACAAGTTCAATAATAGCTTGAAAGATGGCTTTCAAATC
>JAHPZR010054571.1:32500-33734 GCA_019787425.1 Platygyra sinensis | reverse complement strand
ATTATTCAAATTCCGAAATTCGCTTCACATATTAACTGTATATTTGCAGGCACAGTCACCGTTTGGACTTCCAATTGCCTCATTAGTCGGGCGACCTAACTATAGGTTATCCTTCGTATTTTCTGTCAAAGCTCAGTCATGTGCAAACTGGCAATACTGCAGACACGAAATAAAGACTCAACCCCTTCTTCCACGATGTCGAAGTCGATGCGGGAAGGTAAAGATATCTGACAAATGACGCCATCTATTCTACGTTCAAACATAGAGATCCACTCACCACTTGCGGTCGATTCTCTCTAAAGATGGTGGTGTCAATGAACGCATATTTCGAAACAAGTCGTTCCGCAAACTCAAAATAGCAAGGAATCGAATCATTTAAACCAAACCAGAAATCAAATGAGTTATCAATGAAATGAAAATGTGAGTAGTGTCTTATGTACTACAGGGTTCGATTCCCACCGAGGTCAAAGATTTTTTCTTTACCTCGTGTGGTTACCTGATTCCCTTTACTAGTGTTAACGCCCAGTGGGTTATTCATGAGTTCAATTACCACTTAATTTAATTACACTTCAGAGTTAATTCTCTGTTTTACCATTTGTTACGTACTACAGACGACAAGAGCATTGACGAACGTTTTAGAGCGCTGATAAAGACAAGGTGGCGTCGTACTTAAACTTTAGGAATTAACATCAACAAAGATGACTGCAATGGTGGCTTTTATCAGAGTGCAGAAAAAACTAAATTGTTCATAGTTGACCATAATTATGCACGACCTCTGTCATGATTATTACATTTATTATGTTTTTTCTCCAACAGACTACAATATCAGCTGTTTTTTCTATGTGTGCCAATAGTTTTGTCGCCTATGTGTGTGTATATTATTAAGAAATAAGAAAACATGTACCGTGTTTCTATCGAGTTTCATATAATAACCAAATCAATGCGCACGCTCTGATAAGTCAATCGCTATGGTTTATTGTGCCGGTAAAACTCATGAAAAATCGCGCGTCTTCTGAATAATATATAAAAGCAATAGACCACAAGTTTCTTTTGGTTCATAGGCTGACAAACCCACATGGTTTATCAGGCCTATAAACCATGGAACCTTGTGGCCTATTGCTTAAATAGAAACACGAGTGGAAGTTTGGGAGAACGAGAAAAGCTGTGGGAACACGAGCCGCAGGCGAGGTTTCCACAGCTTTTTCGAGTTCTCCCAAACTTTCACGAGTGTTTC
>JAHPZR010054571.1:15000-25000 GCA_019787425.1 Platygyra sinensis | reverse complement strand
TTCTCTATAGAACAAACACAAAATTTTACGCGTATAACTAGCCGGCGAGCGGATTTTATTCATTCACAGCGCGAAATTAAAGAGATTCTCGACCCTTAAAACACACCTTTTCAATTAAATCAGAGCATAAAAGTACATAGAAGAGCCCTGGTTCCTCTTCTCTGCCTAATTCCCTGCCATCGCTGTGAAAAATCGGCAAGAGAATCTCGCAACTCTCACCATTTCATCACACAACGTGACAACATCCACGCGAGAGCCCAAGATACGTGCGCGGATCAGCGCGGATATATGACGTCAAGATGGCGCAATTTGTTCTAAAAATAGAAAAATTGTCCCATATCATGGGTCCACGCGCATCTCAAGACTTACGGTCTCTGTCCCCGATTATGGCTCCTGATGTTATCTATTTTTTTTTTTTACTTAGCCCAACCCCCCTCCCTTTGCCCCTTATCCAATCGGCGTTAAGTCTTACCCAGGCTACACTCGGCTGAATATTAGTTCGCGCGGTATCTCGGAGGCGGCGTTGTTCAATTAGCTTTCGATAACTGCTGTCTAAAGGAAGTCTGCCGGAGGACATCATTAAGTCCAATGAAGGTGCAACTCTAACGATTTCCTAGCAAATGTGGTCCATTATCGTACGTGAAGCCGTCCTGAGATGTATTAGACGCGGGACGTCATTTAGCCCCGTAATAACGAGCGTGTGAACGAGAGTATCTCCCGAAGTATCTTCAACGCAACGAGAACTGGCAATGGATTTAATAAAGTAATTATGTATATTCTCCCCTCCAAACAGAAAAGGGAAATATTTTTTGAAGCAACTAGAACATGCGTTTGGTTGAAACTTGATGTTTGGAGCATGTGTGAGATTGCAACACAACCGTGACCCAAGTGGTTAAATATTTTGCCAAAGCGAACAGCGCTTTCACCATTTTCTTACATTGAAGGCATGACAGATTTATAATTTACCAATTTAAGACTGTTTCCTTGTTTTCGAATCGAGATTATAAGGTCACAAAGCGTATACCATCTTCCTCGTCCTCGTCTTTCTCCGGCGTCACGTCTCCTTCTTCTACGACCCGACTCGATAGCGCTGAGCGATCGAATTTAAAGAGCCTTCCCCTTCTACCGCTAACTGCAGCGACTCAACATCACACGAAGATAATAATGTGTTACTGTATAATTCATCATCTGAGGACTTTTTCAACTAATTAAAACCGCCAAAAAGATGGCTCACTTTGTAGGAAATACACTGACTTGAAGTGAAACAAACGAAATTTACACACCTTATGACGTCACTAGTTCCAGGCCTCTGAAAACGACAATTGCATTTTTTGCCAACTTTGGAGGAATAGACGTGGCAAAAAATTGCCCTCACGAGCGAGACATTTGCTCAAAGTTTCTTTATTTGATAGCTAAACAGTACAAATGAACGCGATTTGCTTATTATGTTGAAGAGAAACAACATATAATTAAAGTTTGTAGCTCGGAAAATAAACAAACGAACAAAACAGCTCGAAAGAGTCATCCAGCAGAAACGTGACAACAACATCGACTTTTATGTCACGAAGCCTTCGTGCTGTATATTATAGAAGTAAAAGTGAAACTTGCTCGGCCATTGAAACGATTGAAAGCTTGGACCTTCGCCAATCTTGTCCGAAGAATGTTTTCGAATATCCCTAGGTTCTTTGTGTACATTTTGCCGTGAATGGAGGTAGAAACGAGTCCCAAATCGGGCACAGCGAAGCAAAATGCCAACTGCAAGCCGTATGCAGTTTTCGAATGCGTAGAAGAAATTCGCCGATATACATGGACTTTTTCTATCCAATCCTTGTGAATTTGATATCAAAATAAGCACTAGATTCCAGGCTTTCCAAATCTGACCGTACATCTTGACAAACGCATAAGGCGATTGACTTAAGCCGCTTTTTAGTATTGACCGCGGGCAGGATTTCGTCATGGATCGGTCACGCGTTCTATCGAGTTTCGCAACTTCGAAGCCCGATTTACATGGATTTTTTTTTAATATTCAGAAAAATTTTAATATTTCTAGATGGAAGGATAGCTACATTTCTTAAATCCAACCGTACATCTTGAAAAAGTAACTTTAAATAGAGCGAAATTTAAACTTACGCTCAAAATTTTGCTGTTTTTCTGCGATTTTCGGGTCGTTTTTCGGGGGCGCGGGAACGAAAAGAAAAAATTTGAAGCAAATGTCACCCAATTTTTGCCATGAATTATTTTGCGTGCCGGACCAGAGCTTAAATTCAAAAATTATGAATCAGTGCAACATAGAGTTCAATTTTCAATTTCATTTCATAGGCACTTTAACTGCTCACGATTTAACTCAACTGAATGGAAAAATAATCATAATAACAAAGGTTTTCTCATTCCTTTGCTAAAAAACATTCACCATTTTCACCAACCTCGTTCCCAGGGCCTTTTCCCTGGCTTGGGTGCGGGGCGGGAAAAGGCCCTGGCATCGGCTGGTCACGTGTCCATCTTACACCCTGAAATCTTGGGTGTAATAAATTAGCGAGGTTTGCACAATCAAAAGTGCCAAATCAAGATGGCGGAGAAACTGTCTAATTGAAGCTGCTTTTAATCGTTGTAACTTTCCGTCGTTCAAGTGAAATGTTTTGAATATTTACTGAAAGGCTCGTTTAATTACCGAGTAACAACTCTCTCAAAAAGTTTCGCCCTCCTTTTAATGTGCCAATCGTGCTCTTTCAATTGTAGTTGTTCTTCCATCGTTTTCCTTGCGGAAGGAGTTAAGCTATTATTTAAAAAAAAAGCTTGAAAAATGAAATCACCATCTATTACTTCACAGGCACGCTTCAATTGGTGCAGAAGATGCGCTTCAAAAAGGAGGGGATCTTTGGTGTAAAACGTAGCCTGCCATTGTTGGAATTTTTCTCTCGGCCAAAAAGCTCCAAAGCTAAACGATCTTGTTGAAGCATCGTCACTGCATTTTTCGACGAAAATTTCGTCGCTCTCTTGTAGCATGTGATCGATATTTGATCGGAGAGGCTCGAAAGGACACAAATTGACGAAATTACATTGTCCGGGAAAAGTTGCTCTCTGACGGGGCTAGAGAGGATAACACTGGAAAAGTATTCTTTTGAGCACATCTCTATCTCGACCGCATTTGTTGTGGAAATTACAGCTCCACATGACAATTTTTTTTCAATGTCGTATGACAAAATACTGATGTCTAAAAGTTTTGTTTGATCCACAGAACTAGCAAGATCTGAAAGAATCGAGAATCGTTCTCTTTGTACACTGGGATAATGTTCGCTGATATATTTTCTTGCAAATTCTCTCAGTTGTCGTATAAGACCTTGACCTCGAAGTTCGGCCTGTATTCGTCCTGCTCGACGGATTAATGTCCGACCTTCATCCACCACAAAGCAAGCTTGTAAACCGACAAGTTTGTCGCCCAAATAAGCTAGTATAACATCCAAATTGTCCCTCTCAAGCCATTTGTGAAATTTGAACGGAAGGTAGTCATGTCCATCATAAATTCCTTCAGATAGTTTAACAACTGCATCGAAATCACCAGACTGTGCGAGGCGAAATGTTAACCGGCCAGGTGTTGAAGCATTCATCCCAAAACACTGGATCCAAAGTTTAAGTTGAGACTGAAAATCAATCAAAACACCCACTGTTAAAATTCAGCCTTGCTTTAAATTAAGGGAGATATTTACAGTTCCATACCTTGTTCAGAGGTCAAAATAGAATGACGTGAGTGGGGTAGAGCACTGGCTTTGAGTTAGGGCCTGTTTACGTGGAGGTGGGGGACCCCAGGTAGGTGGCTCTGTTCTGTTGTAGATAGCATGTACAGTTGTAACAAAATGACTCCAGACGGCTGCTTCTTCGCGCATTCGAAGAGTGTGTGAAGAGTATTTAGATTAGTTTTGACGACTAAGAGATTTCTACAATAAATCTTCGAACACCTACTGGCTTTTACTGGTTCCTCAGCAAACCAGTCGGGCCAACGATCCCAGAATGTATTGTAAACCCACCAGCCAGAAACTACATTTCAGAACTTTTATCCAGCAAGTTTTGTGCAGAAAATTCCCAGCAGGATACCACATTTTTAGTAAGTTCCCAGCGAGCGGAATTTAAGGACCGAGGAGCGGATAATTTGAGGAGCGGTTCTCTGAGTAATCACTGCTCAATTGTTGAATTAGCACATTTTAGTTGTTTTTTGAACTGGACAGATTTGGGAGCAACTGAGAATCAAGCCCGGTGTCGATGAATCTATAGACTATCCAAGCTTTGACAACCGCGCATTGGCATTCCTGTTGCTCACTTTTGAACACATGCGTGCGCGGCCTAGCCGCGGCGCAAACTCAGCGGTGAAGCTGCGAGACGAGAAAGTAACCTTCGCTTTTTGGCGCTTCTCTACCAGCCCCTTCTCGCCGGATCGCTTTGTTCTTTAGCGCTAGTGCACCTGATCGCAGGCTTACTGTTTATTCAACGAGGAATTAGAATACATACTTTGTCTTACGTCTCAACTTTGTCTAACGAAAGGGGAAATTAGTCATTCGTGGACTGAGGACCACGGTCGGTGGTAATATTTAGCGTTTATGGCGCGGCAGCAGTAAGGGAGGAGAGATTGCACGTATCCTCAGGCAGTCAATTCAATCTTGCGTAAAAAGCAGCCATAGTAAAAATAAACCCTTTGTTCGGCGATATTTACGATAGGTTCGGTGTTTTTCAGTTGTTTTAGGTTTTATCTTTATTTATCTCCAGTTATAATAATAGCTATTTTTTTCTACTTGCACCAGTACAAAGATTTTTCGATTTAATTTTTCACGTATGTGACAGTGAAACTTAAAACACAGAAGACAATTAAAACACATTTTCGGCGGGAGTATGTTAGGGTGGTAGCGGGCACATCACCCACCCAGAGATTTTGGCGGGTTTAAAGTCCAAAGTCGACGCTAAACAAAACACTAAGGGCCTCTGTTTACCTGGAGGGTGGGGGGACCCCTAGGTAGGTGAAGGCAACCCGTCCTCTCCATAGAATCTGTCATTTTTTATCTTGATCAGCGTTTACATGCTAGGTGGGGGGCCAGAAAACTCCGCCCTAGGCGGGTTGCCCGGTCTGTCCAGGTAAGGTAACCCTGTCAGCCGGGGTCGTCGATTGTGCACGCGATCATAACAGACTAATCCAATGTGTTGGGGTAACCCGGCCCTCGCTCGGGGTCGAGTTTCATTGTAACCATTTGAGCAAGCCCGCCAAAGTGCGCCGAATTAAAAAAGAGAAAAAAAGCCACAGCACTGAAATGTTACAGCGAGAGCAGATAATGAGAGGAAAAGAACACTGACCCGCCAAAATGCGTCGTTCGCCCGCCATTTTCTCTGTTTACATGCCTAGCGACCAAGCAACAACGTCTAGTAACGTCAACCCGGGACCCCGGGGTTGTAAGTTTGCATGTAAACGCGGGCCATTTTTCGACCACAGCTAGGCGGGTTACCTCACCTACCTGGGGTCCCCCACCTCCACGTAAACAGGCCCTAACTCAAAGCCAGTGCTCTACCCCACTCACGTCATTCTATTTTGACCTCTGAACAAGGTATGGAACTGTAAATATCTCCCTTAATTTAAAGCAAGGCTGAATTTTAACAGTGGGTGTTTTGATTGATTTTCAGTCTCAACTTAAACTTTGGATCCAGTGTTTTGGGATGAATGCTTCAACACCTGGCCGGTTAACATTTCGCCTCGCACAGTCTGGTGATTTCGATGCAGTTGTTAAACTATCTGAAGGAATTTATGATGGACATGACTACCTTCCGTTCAAATTTCACAAATGGCTTGAGAGGGACAATTTGGATGTTATACTAGCTTATTTGGGCGACAAACTTGTCGGTTTACAAGCTTGCTTTGTGGTGGATGAAGGTCGGACATTAATCCGTCGAGCAGGACGAATACAGGCCGAACTTCGAGGTCAAGGTCTTATACGACAACTGAGAGAATTTGCAAGAAAATATATCAGCGAACATTATCCCAGTGTACAAAGAGAACGATTCTCGATTCTTTCAGATCTTGCTAGTTCTGTGGATCAAACAAAACTTTTAGACATCAGTATTTTGTCATACGACATTGAAAAAAAATTGTCATGTGGAGCTGTAATTTCCACAACAAATGCGGTCGAGATAGAGATGTGCTCAAAAGAATACTTTTCCAGTGTTATCCTCTCTAGCCCCGTCAGAGAGCAACTTTTCCCGGACAATGTAATTTCGTCAATTTGTGTCCTTTCGAGCCTCTCCGATCAAATATCGATCACATGCTACAAGAGAGCGACGAAATTTTCGTCGAAAAATGCAGTGACGATGCTTCAACAAGATCGTTTAGCTTTGGAGCTTTTTGGCCGAGAGAAAAATTCCAACAATGGCAGGCTACGTTTTACACCAAAGATCCCCTCCTTTTTGAAGCGCATCTTCTGCACCAATTGAAGCGTGCCTGTGAAGTAATAGATGGTGATTTCATTTTTCAAGCTTTTTTTTAAATAATAGCTTAACTCCTTCCGCAAGGAAAACGATGGAAGAACAACTACAATTGAAAGAGCACGATTGGCACATTAAAAGGAGGGCGAAACTTTTTGAGAGAGTTGTTACTCGGTAATTAAACGAGCCTTTCAGTAAATATTCAAAACATTTCACTTGAACGACGGAAAGTTACAACGATTAAAAGCAGCTTCAATTAGACAGTTTCTCCGCCATCTTGATTTGGCACTTTTGATTGTGCAAACCTCGCTAATTTATTACACCCAAGATTTCAGGGTGTAAGATGGACACGTGACCAGCCGATGCCAGGGCCTTTTCCCGCCCCGCACCCAAGCCAGGGAAAAGGCCCTGGGAACGAGGTTGGTGAAAATGGTGAATGTTTTTTAGCAAAGGAATGAGAAAACCTTTGTTATTATGATTATTTTTCCATTCAGTTGAGTTAAATCGTGAGCAGTTAAAGTGCCTATGAAATGAAATTGAAAATTGAACTCTATGTTGCACTGATTCATAATTTTTGAATTTAAGCTCTGGTCCGGCACGCAAAATAATTCATGGCAAAAAATTGGGTGACATTTGCTTCAAATTTTTTCTTTTCGTTCCCGCGCCCCCGAAAAACGACCCGAAAATCGCAGAAAAACAGCAAAATTTTGAGCGTAAGTTTAAATTTCGCTCTATTTAAAGTTACTTTTTCAAGATGTACGGTTGGATTTAAGAAATGTAGCTATCCTTCCATCTAGAAATATTAAAATTTTTCTGAATATTAAAAAAAAATCCATGTAAATCGGGCTTCGAAGTTGCGAAACTCGATAGAACGCGTGACCGATCCATGACGAAATCCTGCCCGCGGTCAATACTAAAAAGCGGCTTAAGTCAATCGCCTTATGCGTTTGTCAAGATGTACGGTCAGATTTGGAAAGCCTGGAATCTAGTGCTTATTTTGATATCAAATTCACAAGGATTGGATAGAAAAAGTCCATGTATATCGGCGAATTTCTTCTACGCATTCGAAAACTGCATACGGCTTGCAGTTGGCATTTTGCTTCGCTGTGCCCGATTTGGGACTCGTTTCTACCTCCATTCACGGCAAAATGTACACAAAGAACCTAGGGATATTCGAAAACATTCTTCGGACAAGATTGGCGAAGGTCCAAGCTTTCAATCGTTTCAATGGCCGAGCAAGTTTCACTTTTACTTCTATAATATACAGCACGAAGGCTTCGTGACATAAAAGTCGATGTTGTTGTCACGTTTCTGCTGGATGACTCTTTCGAGCTGTTTTGTTCGTTTGTTTATTTTCCGAGCTACAAACTTTAATTATATGTTGTTTCTCTTCAACATAATAAGCAAATCGCGTTCATTTGTACTGTTTAGCTATCAAATAAAGAAACTTTGAGCAAATGTCTCGCTCGTGAGGGCAATTTTTTGCCACGTCTATTCCTCCAAAGTTGGCAAAAAATGCAATTGTCGTTTTCAGAGGCCTGGAACTAGTGACGTCATAAGGTGTGTAAATTTCGTTTGTTTCACTTCAAGTCAGTGTATTTCCTACAAAGTGAGCCATCTTTTTGGCGGTTTTAATTAGTTGAAAAAGTCCTCAGATGATGAATTATACAGTAACACATTATTATCTTCGTGTGATGTTGAGTCGCTGCAGTTAGCGGTAGAAGGGGAAGGCTCTTTAAATTCGATCGCTCAGCGCTATCGAGTCGGGTCGTAGAAGAAGGAGACGTGACGCCGGAGAAAGACGAGGACGAGGAAGATGGTATACGCTTTGTGACCTTATAATCTCGATTCGAAAACAAGGAAACAGTCTTAAATTGGTAAATTATAAATCTGTCATGCCTTCAATGTAAGAAAATGGTGAAAGCGCTGTTCGCTTTGGCAAAATATTTAACCACTTGGGTCACGGTTGTGTTGCAATCTCACACATGCTCCAAACATCAAGTTTCAACCAAACGCATGTTCTAGTTGCTTCAAAAAATATTTCCCTTTTCTGTTTGGAGGGGAGAATATACATAATTACTTTATTAAATCCATTGCCAGTTCTCGTTGCGTTGAAGATACTTCGGGAGATACTCTCGTTCACACGCTCGTTATTACGGGGCTAAATGACGTCCCGCGTCTAATACATCTCAGGACGGCTTCACGTACGATAATGGACCACATTTGCTAGGAAATCGTTAGAGTTGCACCTTCATTGGACTTAATGATGTCCTCCGGCAGACTTCCTTTAGACAGCAGTTATCGAAAGCTAATTGAACAACGCCGCCTCCGAGATACCGCGCGAACTAATATTCAGCCGAGTGTAGCCTGGGTAAGACTTAACGCCGATTGGATAAGGGGCAAAGGGAGGGGGTTGGGCTAAGTAAAAAAAAAAAATAGATAACATCAGGAGCCATAATCGGGGACAGAGACCGTAAGTCTTGAGATGCGCGTGGACCCATGATATGGGACAATTTTTCTATTTTTAGAACAAATTGCGCCATCTTGACGTCATATATCCGCGCTGATCCGCGCACGTATCTTGGGCTCTCGCGTGGATGTTGTCACGTTGTGTGATGAAATGGTGAGAGTTGCGAGATTCTCTTGCCGATTTTTCACAGCGATGGCAGGGAATTAGGCAGAGAAGAGGAACCAGGGCTCTTCTATGTACTTTTATGCTCTGATTTAATTGAAAAGGTGTGTTTTAAGGGTCGAGAATCTCTTTAATTTCGCGCTGTGAATGAATAAAATCCGCTCGCCGGCTAGTTATACGCGTAAAATTTTGTGTTTGTTCTATAGAGAAAAGTTCTCAGTAAGAAAAGTGTTTATTCTGGTATCGAGTTAATTTGTGAGTTTGCCATATAACCAAAACCTGGTTTTGAAAGTTTTTTGTTGCCTCTGCTCGTGTGGTGAGTTTGCAAAAGTTTTCGAAAGGCAAGTCTGACGCGTACGAGTAGTTCATTTGCATAGTGCAGCGCGTGCACTTTCAAGTCCGAGTCGGTGTCAGCTTCAGATTCAGTCAAGCAAAATCGTGAAAAAGATTTGTTTCGTCGTCTTTTGTGCTGAGATACTACAACAATTTTCACCAGCGTTCGCCAAAAGGCTACTAACATCATGTGTGTTTCTTTCACACAGTGAAACTTTACGCTGCGAAACATGATAAAACAGACAAGGAGTTTTGACTCAATCGAAATCTTTATTCGAGTTTTGATTACAAGCGTCATCGTAACTTTTCTGATTATTTCTGCTGTTTTCACATATTTTCAGCTAAGCTTTTAATATGTTCTCAAACATTAATCAACCTTAAACATATTCAAAACCTAGAGATATTATATGAGTTCGATATACGTTTCACACCAAAGTGCGAAGTCCAATTTGTCATGTTTTACTAGCTGTGTAAAACACGCATCGACGGGCGCTCTTACTCATCGACAACAGACAAATTATTGGATTTTTACACAAACAAACTAAGCAGCATCTACGGACATAAGACCTATTGTCACTTATT
>JAHPZR010054571.1:0-7500 GCA_019787425.1 Platygyra sinensis | reverse complement strand
ACCCACTGGGCGTTAACACTAGTAAAGGGAATCAGGTAACCACACGAGGTAAAGAAAAAATCTTTTGACCTCGGTGGGAATCGAAACCCTGTAGTACATAAGACACTACTCACATTTTCATTTCATTGATAACTCATTTGATTTCTGGTTTGGTTTAAATGATTCGATTCTTTGCTATTTTGAGTTTGCGGAACGACTTGTTTCGAAATATGCGTTCATTGACACCACCATCTTTTAGAGAGAATCGACCGCAAGTGGTGAGTGGATCTCTATGGTTTGAACGTAGAATAGATGGCGTCATTTGTCAAGATATCTTTACCTTCCCGCATCGACTTCGACATCGTGGAAGAAGGTTGAGTCTTTATTTCGTGTCTGCAGTATTGCCAGTTTGCACATGACTGAGCTTTGACAGAAAATACGAAGGAATACCTATAGTTAGGTCGCCCGACTATGAGGCAATTGGGAAGTCCAAACGGTGACTGTGCCTGCAAATATACAGTTAATATGTGAAGCGAATTTCGGACTTGGAATACATGACCTCTTAATAAAGGGTGATTGTAGTGATACTGTGACAAAAATCGCATCTTTCCTATTTAAGCCATTTTGAAACCTAAACAAGTATATTACCATGAGAAGAAAAATGCTGTTTACTATTTTCCAATATCTCTTTTCGTTCAGAGATTTCAAGTTTCAAAATATGGCAAATTAGCCAAGTGATGACGTCATACACCCACCAGATTTTTTTCAAATATGATGAAAAGAGATATCTCAGCCAGTTTGTATCAGAATGTTTGATCTTGCAGTAAGTAATGTGGTACAATACAACTTACAGTTGGTTACCATGGAAACGTACTGGGTTCAGACCTCCTCCATATTAAAAGCTTTTGAATAACTGCATAACTTTATTGGGTGACACAATTACTGAAAATTTCCGTAGTTTACATTGTGATCCATTAATACTACTCTGCTCGGCCCCTGCCTGCTCCCCCCGCCTTCCTCCACCCCCCTTCCCCCTTGTTCGACCTTCCGATGAATAGTACAAGATCAAGCTTAGAATTCCTCCCTGGGTCTTTCTTACTATGTCTTTTCCCTTCCTTCGGTGTTGGTGTCCTTCTCGGCTCTCTCTCCTGTGTTCCCTCCTCGGTTGCCGCTGCTCCCCCGCGCGTCGCCCCGCCTTGGTCCGCACCGGGGTCTGCATCCCTGTTCTTGTTGCCGCCCTCGTCTGTCCTGCTCTCCTTCCCCTGCAGCTGTCCTCTTTCCGTATGGCGGGCCCCGCCTTCCCCCCTGTGTCCCTTCCCCCCGCTTCCCCGTCTGCTTCCTCCCTCGGTCCCCCCCCTCGTTCTTCCCCGTTCCCGGCCTTCTTCCGCCCCCCTCCTCTCCCCTTCGCCCGCCCGCTGTTTTTGCCCTCTCCTCCTCGCCGTCCCTTTTTCCCTTTGTGTTTCCCCCACCCTGTGCCCCCCTCTTCCCCTCCCGCCCGCCTCCTGCGTGCCTCGCTGCTTTGCCGCTTGCTCCGGCTCTGTTCCTACATTCTCGCCTTCCCCCTCTCGGTGTCTCCTTTCACTCCCTACACTGGCCCCCTCGCTCCCGCGTTCCCCTGTTTGTCTATTCCTTCCCGGCCCCTGTAGCGTTTTGTTTTGCTCTTGCTCCCCCGCCCCTTCCATCTGCATGATCCAGCCCCAGACATCAATTCGTTGCGTGTGGTCGCTGACCTACTTTCCCGTTGCCCGTCATCCGCATCTGCCACTCCGTGGGTGGGCCTCGCCCGCGTGCGTTGCCATGGGACCCTCGGAATATTTCTCTCTTCGCTGTGTTTCACGCACTGCCCTCTTCGCTGGTCCGTTTCCCCCCTGCTGCCCTGCCCCTTGGCACGGTCGCTTCTACACTCACACGACTGTCCCATGTTCCTTTTTTGGGTTGATGTTTGACGTCCTGCCATCTCATTTTCATATTTTACCCATTTTTACACATTAAATATCTCCGGAACTAGCAGATATTGCAAAGGTAACAGCGTTTTTATTTTTCATGGAATTATATATGTTATTGGCCGGCTTGAGAGTCCGTATAGGGAAAAACTCTGACCGAGGTCTGAAAATGCTGCCCGAGGTTGCAGGCCGAGGGCAGCATTTTCAAGTCCGAGGTCACAGTTTTTCCCTATACGGACCGACCCTTAGCCGGCCAATAACATTTTTATCTTTTTTTCTTGCGTAAACTGGTTTACAGGTGCGTTGTTTACGCAACTTTGCCATGAATCGGCTTACGCGCCGTCTACAAACCATTCGCAATAAATCTAACGAGCAAAAGAACGAGTAAATCAGATTACTATACGAAGAAAGATGTATTAAAGAACTACTTTATGGTTTAGTGCATTTAGTTCTCTAGGTAAGGTCTCAGACCTTAACTAGGGAAATAATGCACTAACATAAAGTAGTCCAAAATGTTTTCAGGTGTGAATTTTGTTCAAAGTTGAGTTGTACTACAAAAACAGTTTCTGTCGATCATTGCGATCACTCGACTGATTACACTTGCCATCTAAAGGTGAATAGAGGTAAACTGCGTTAATAATCGTTTTGGGAGTGAAAAAAGGGCGGAAAGATGACGATACGCTGATTCCTTCACGAAAATAGATCAACTGCGATGGATTCGCCCGCTCCAGGAACCAATGAGATTGCAGGATTTTGTTGAATTCCGCCCGCTCACGAGCCGAAAAAAGATAATTAACAATTATTCCTCAAGCCCGAATGGGCTATTGACTCAGAGGCCACGAGGCGAGAGGAATAATTGTTTTAGTAAAATCCAACTAGGTGGTCAAAAAACTATCGAGACAAAACATCTTTCGCTAGTTAAAGCGATTCAGCGCCATTGTTTTGGTTTTTCAAAGCCGGCGCTTTTCGCTACTAGTGGGCATAACAAATAGCCTACTAGTAGCTCAACCAATCAGAAACGCAGCATGATAATAGACCACTAGTTGGATTTTACATCAATATGCGATACACACAAAAAAAAACAAGGGGCAAAAATTTGATCATAGTACCACTTAACATTAGCACGCTTAAATAGGAGGTTTGACTGTGTTCACGGTCGCTATTACACCACATAAATTGTGCGGAGCATCTCATAACGCCCCGAGCCGAGATTCCCCGGTCAGACTTGACAAGTAAAACCTATCCTTTCTTGCTCCCAGTCACTGTGATATCTCTTTAAGGTGGCTCAAAACAGTTTCAAGCACTTGCATTTTGATTCGTCGTTATAGCCACTCTTTATCACTTGATGCTACAATGATGGTATCAAAAATTGCCCAAAAATTGGTGAGCACGTCGTTGTCCTTTTCATAACATAATAGGTTACCATAGCAACAGTATGACCTGCTAAATACACCCTTAATTACAGCTTTAGGAGCTTATAAGTCGAAAATGGCACGGTGAAATTTTATTATATTATCAACGTTTGATAAGCATGATTAGGCGCAACTTTTGGGAAAGTTTAAAAAAATTCTGTAGGTGGCGTTCAGAGCCACCTTAAATTTTCGAAAATTACAGAATTTTTTTAAACTTTGCCAAAACTTGCATCTTATCCTGCTTATCAAAATTCTATAATAAGATAAAATTTCGCCGTGCCATTTTTGAAATATAATCGCTTAAAGCTGAAATTAAGGGTGTTTTTAGCAGGTCATAGTGTTGCTATGGTAACCCATTGTGTCACAAAAATAATACCAACTTGTTCTCCAGTGATTGGGCAGGTTTTTGATACCATGATTGTAGCATCAACTGATGAAGAGTGGTAATTATGACCCATCAAAATCTACGTCTTGGAAAGTAGAAAAAAACTGTTTTGAGCCACCTTAAGGTAATTCCCTTAGTATTGCATTTGCGAATCCTTTACTGCGCAGGCGTTATGCGCGTGCATCAGCCGCATGTGCACATGCGCCGATGCACGCGCAAAAACCGTGCGCAGTAAGGATTCGCAATGCAATACTAAGGAATTACCTTAAGGTGGCTCAAAACAGTTTTTTCTACTTTCCAAGACGTAGATTTTGATGGGTCATAATTACCACTCTTTATCAGTTGATGCGACAATCATGTATCAAAAAAACTGCCAATCACTGGAGAACACGTTGGTATTATTTGTTTGTGACACAATAGGTTACCATAGCAACACTATGACCTGATAAAAACAAACACCCTTAATTCAGCTTTAAGCACTATATTTCAAAAAAGGCAGTGTAAATTTTTTTGTCTTCACTATAGAATTTTGATAAGCAGGATAAGATGCAACTTTTGGCAAAGTTTACAAAAATTCTGTAGGTGGCGTTCAGAGCCACCTTAACTTTTCGAAAATTTAAGGTGGCTCGAAAGCCACCTACAGATTGTTTTAAACTTTGCCAAAACTTGCGCCTAATCATGCTTATCAAATGTTGATAATATAAACAAATTTCACCTTGCCGTTTCTGAATAATAAGCCCTAAAGCTGTAATTAAGGGTGTATTTAGCAGGTCATACTGTTGCTATGGTAACCTATGATGTTATGAAAAGGACAACGACGTGTCCACCAATTGTGGGCAGTTTTTTGATACCGTGATTGTAGCATCAAGTGATAAAGAGTGGCTATAACGACGAATCAAAATGCAAGTGCTTGAAACTGTTTGAGCCACCTTAAGAGAGATATCACAGTTGACTGGGAGCAAGAAAGGATAGGTTTACTTGTCAAGTCTGACGGGGAATCTCGGCTCGGGGCGTTATGAGATGCTCCGCACAATTATGTGGTGTAATAGCGATGTGAACACAGTCAAACCTTCTATTTAAGCGGCTAATTGTTAAAGTGGTACTATGATCAAATTTTGCCCCTTGTTTTTTTGTGTGTATCGCATATTAGTAAAATCCAACTAGTGGTCTATTATCAATGCTGCGTTCTGATTGGTTGAGCTACTAGTAGGCTATTTGTTATAGCCCACAGTAGCGAAAAGCGCCGGCTTTGAAACCAAAACAATGGCGGCTGAATCGCTTTAACTAGCGCAAGATGTTTTGTCTCGATAGTTTTTTGACCACCTAGTGGATTTTACTAAAACAATTATTCTCTCGCCTCGTGGCCTCTGAGTCAATAGCCCATTCGGGCTTGAGGAATAATTGTTAATTATCTTTTTTCCGGCTCGTGAGCGGGCGGAATTCAACAAATCCTGCAATCTCATTGGTTCCTGGAGCGGGCGGAATCCATCGAGTTGATCTATTTTCGTGAAGGAATCAGCGGTTATCGTCAATCTTCGCCCTTTTTTCACTCCAAAGACGATTAATTAACGCAAGTTTACCTCTATTCACCTTTAGATGGCAAAGTGTAATTCAGTTCGAGTGATTCGCAATGATCGACAGAAAACTGTTTTTGTAGTACAACTTCAAACTTTGAACAAAAATTCACACCTGGCAAAACAATTTTTGGACTACTTTAATGTTTAGTGCAATTTAGTTCCCTAGTTAAGGGTCTGCGACCTTACCTAGAGAACTAAATGCACTAACATAAAGTCAGTTTCTGTTAATACATCTTTTTTTCTTTTTTCGTTATAGTATCTCGATTTAACTCGTTCTTTTTGCAGCAGGGGGCTAGATTTATTGCGAATGGTTTGTAGTACGGCGCGTAAGGCCGCTTCAAATGGCAAAAGGTTGCGTAAACGAAAACGCACCGTAAACCAGTTTTACGGCAAGAAAAAACAAGATACAAAATGTTAGTGGCACGGCTAAGGGTCGGTCCAGTATAGGGAAAAACTGTGACCTCGGAGTTGAAAATGCTGCCCCTCGGCCCGGCAACCTCGGGCAGCATTTTCAAGACCTACGGTTCAGAGTTTTTCCACCTATACGGGACCTCCCAGCCGGCCAATAACATCATATGGAATTCCATGAATAGAATAAAAACGCTGTTTACCGTTTGCAAATATCTGCGTCATTAGTTCCGGAGATATTTAAGTTTGAAAAATGGGTAAAATATGAAATGAGCTGGCAGGATGGAACGTCCCCATACCACTCAACCCAAAAATTACGATTACATCACGTATATAAATGAAGAGCTATCCTTGGCACAATTTGCAGTGCAGAGCATTGAAGCTTACCAGGCTAATTAGTTCTACAGGAAAACACAGGCTAAGAATATTAAAAAATTCCGTTCCCATGGCACACTCACTCTTTTTCTAGTCCCCACCCACTTGATTTCAATATGCTGATTGACTTTCAACTTGAAATTGTTAAAACTAGGCCCACAAACTCAAGCTAAAATATTTATGTGCTTGCGGGATCATGCATATGAAGTTGCCTGGTAGCCAAATAATCCAAAACGGAACACGCTTACAGGGTGGCCTTAAGATATAGACAAACACCCACATTTGAACTGGGATAATGCATATTGAATTTCCTTATTGATAAATTAAAACTCTAGAATTGGCTTGCTTAAGAGAGATAGGACATATCTTAATCATCGGCAAAGAAATCTATTACACAATGCATTAATTCGGTCCGTTATTTGAATATTGTTGCACAGTGTGGGGAAACACAAATATGAAAAATTTACTTCGATTATTAAGAGTTCAAAAACGTCGTGCGGGGCTAAGTTTAGATGCTAGTTTTTCTATAATTCCGTTAACTTTTAAGTAAGCTAGGTTGGTTACCTATTGATGACGTCATACGAATGAGGAAAGCTTTGTTTAATGTAACACGATTGTTAATGGTGTTGCCCACCTCCAGTACGTTAAAGATTACATCCTTCTATGTAATGATAAGCACGGACATAAGTACGAGGGGCGTCAACAAATAACAATTTATTCATACCCCTTTTTCAGTACCAATTCTGGTCTACGCGCTTTTATGCAAGCGTCAACGATTATGGAACACATTAGATGATAGCACAAGAAGAATTACAACCCATAAGACATTTTAAAAGTACATAAGTAATAAATACGCAGTTAGTAATTCTAAAGCTTGATCATTTACTATTCATAGGACTTTCTAACAATTTAGTTTGGTTTAGGAATTCTTTGTGAGCATTTTCATTTTCTATCAATATTATCTATTAATGGATCCACAATGTAAACTACTGAATTTTCAGTAATTGTGTCATCCAATAAGTTATTCAGTTATTCAAAAGCTTTTAATATGGAGGAGGTTCTGGAACCCAGTATGTTTCCATGGTAACCAACTGTAAAGTTTTGTATTGTGTACCACATTACTTACTGCGAAAGAATTCCTCAACACATTTTGCTGATACAAAACTGAGCTGAAGATATCTCTCTTTCACTCATATTTGGTAAAAAAATCTGGTGGGTGTATGACGTCATCACTTGGCTAATTATGCATATTTTGAAAACTTTGAATATTCTCTGGAACGAAAAGCGATATTTGAAAAATAGTAAAACAGCATTCTGTTCTTCTCATGTTAATGATACTGGTTTAGGTTTCAAATGGCTTAAATAGGAAAGATGCGAATTTTTGTCACAGTATCCACTACAATCACCCTGTAGTAAGAGTC
>JAHPZR010054565.1:0-14523 GCA_019787425.1 Platygyra sinensis | reverse complement strand
GCTGTGCTGAAAGATCTGGGCACATGGTATGAAATCCATCTACTGTTTCCCAGGTTAACAGTGGGATTTGCAAAACAATGAATGTGAGGCAGTCCAGAGTGAGTTTTTTCTTTTTTTTGAAAGGCCCACGTGTAACTTGCATCCTTAATTTCTGTGTTGTGTGATGGATGATTTTAAAAGGGGTTTATTTTACTGCTAACTGATGCGTTAATGGCAATCAATTGTGTACTCTCCTTTGTATCTATGGCTTTGCCTTTTTAAAATGCTACCGGTAAGGTATTCTGCTATTGATGTAGGTCATTATCCTATAATGAAAAGTCAATTAATATAATGGAATGTTTACCTTCCATCATCATCTGTTTCATATGCCTCGATATATCGTGGCAACGACATTCCAATATCTGCCAGTCTGCGGGAAAATACTAATGCCTCGTCTTTGTCTTGTGGTGTGTGCTTGTTTGCACAAGAAATACACCTAAACAGCATATTTAGTGGTAATCAGTAAATGAAGTTTGAATAACTAGGATCTTGATTTTGAGGGGTACTGTATTCTTGTTTAAATAAATTATCTGTGTTGAAATTATGTGTGTGTAAATTATGGAACTTGATTATTGGACTCAATTAGTAAGGATACTTTTTTTGGTTGAACATACATGTATCTCTGATATTTTGTGTTGTATATTGCCACAGCAGTTTACACTAAATTCGAATCAGTTGGATTAAGTTGTAGTTTTTGGATATAATTATAATAAAGTGAATTGTTTAAAACTTGGATGCTTTTGTCTTCTTTGACCAAATAAGTAGCCTTGGTTTCTTACCTTTGAATTGTTTTGAAGTGATGGTGAAAATTTTCTATGTGCCCAAGTAAATCCATGGCAATTCGAGTTAGATTAAAGGTTCACAGTTTAAAGCTAATGTAAATGCATATGTTACTTTCTGTTAACCTTAAAAATATAATGATGTACCAGAACAATTACCTATTAATCCTCCATACAATGCAAACCACGAATTTATTGATTTCAAATTAATAAAGTTAAAAAAGGCATCCTTGTACATAACTGCCAATCATTTTATAACATGTAATACAATTCGAATACCGCTATGATAAATAGCAAAGGACACGATTCGTTTCTATACAATCCATCTATGTAACCCAAGCTAAGCGCAAATCGACTTCCGGCATGACGACTCGACATTGAGGGAAGCGATTCATGTCGATTCGATCGAATCGAGACGAATCGCAACATTTTCAAGCCACCCTGCACAGTCCAGTGGCGCAATATTTTCTAAGTCTCGCGCAAATCGACTTCCGGCATGACGACTCGACATTGAGGGAAACGATTCGTGTCGATTCGATCGAATCGAGACGAATCGACAACATTTTCAAGCCAACCTGCACAGTCCACTGGCCCGATATTTTCTAACTCGCGCGCAAATCGACTTCCGGCATGACGACTCGACATTGAGGGAAGCGATTCGTGTCGATTCGATCGAATCGAGTCGAATTGACAACATTTTCAAGCCACCCTGCACAGTCCAGTGGCCCGATATTTTCTAAGTCTCGCGCAAATCGACTTCCGGCATGACGACTCGACATTGAGGGAAACGATTCGTGTCGATTCGATCGAATCGAGTCGAATCGACAACATTTTCAAGCCACCCTGCACAGTCCAATGGCGCGATATTTTCTAACTCTCGCGCAATTCGACTTCCGGCATGACGACTCGACATCGAGGGAAACGATTCGTGTCGATTCGATCGAATCGAGTCGAATCGACAACATTTTCAAGCCAACCTGCACAGTCCAATGGCCCGACATTTTCTAAGTCTCGCGCAAATCGACTTCCGGCATGACGACTCGACATTGAGGGAAGCGATTCGTGTCGATTCGATCGAATCGAGTCGAATCGACAACATTTTCAAGCCACCCTGCACAGTCCAGTGGCCCGATATTTTCTAAGTCTCGCGCAAATCGACTTCCGGCATGACGACTCGACATTGAGGGAAACGATTCGTGTCGATTCGATCGAATCGAGTCGAATCGACAACATTTTCAAGCCACCCTGCACAGTCCAATGCCCCGATATTTTCTAAGTCTCGCGCAATTCGACTTCCGGCATGCCGACTCGACATCGAGGGAAACGATTCGTGTCGATTCGATCGAATCGAGACGAATCGACAACATTTTCAAGCCACCCTGCACAGTCCAGTGGCCCGATATTTTCTAAGTCTCGCGCAATTCGACTTCCGGCATGACGACTCCACATCAGGGGAAACGATTCGTGTCGATTCGATCGAATCGAGACGAATCAACAACATTTTCAAGCCACCCTGCACAGTCCAATGGCCCGATATTTTCTAAGTCTCGCGCAATTCGACTTCCGGCATGACGACTCGACATTGAGGGAAACGATTCGTGTCGATTCGATCGAATCGAGTCGAATCGACAACATTTTCAAGCCACCCTGCACAGTCCAGTGGCCCGATATTTTCTAAGTCTCGCGCAATTCGACTTCCGGCATGACGACTCGACATCAGGGGAAACGATTCGTGTCGATTCCATCGAATCGAGACGAATCGACAACATTTTCAAGCCACCCTGCACAGTCCAATGGCCCGATATTTTCTAAGTCTCGCGTAATTCGACTTCCGGCATGACGACTCGACATTGAGGGAAACGATTCGTGTCGATTCGATCACAGATGGTTCAATAATCCATTTCCGGTTAGACGAATCGCAAATACCAAAGACGAATCGACTCTAGTTGGGTGTATTGGACAACCCTCAATTGGAGAATAGGAGGTAGTGTGTGAGGCACTAGAGACAGGGCATTAGAGCAAGGCCCTAAAGCCCTATAAGCTGGTATCTGATGATCTAGCTTGTGTTCGCCAGGTAGTGCTACAAGGAACGAAAATCATGGTTCCCAGAAAATTGGGAAGAGTGTTAGATCTAAGGAATTCTAGTGAGAAACTTTAATTTAGTTATCTGCATTTTAAGGTATTCCTGGAGGCTAATTTTGACATTTTGAGTCCTTAAAACTCAATAAAGCTAATTAGGTAATGTCAAAAAGTTGGCTGAGAAAATTAAAACTGCATTTAAGTTAACAGATGTGATTCGTCATTTCTGCACAAAATGTTGAATTTTCCGCTACTTTGTCGAACACTTTGCCCTTCAAAATTATGAGTGCCCACAACAGCTTAGGCCTAGTAAATTACACAATTACCCAATCTTCTTGCCTTGCAATACCAGGCGACCTTAAAAGCCAGAATGGCGGAACGGCCGAATGGTGGAATCACGGAATGGTGGAAATCCAAATCCTAAAAGATGGAATTGTGGAGTAGCAGAAAATGACTCCAAATCCTAAAAGACAGAATCGCGGAACGGCGGAAAATACCCCAAAATCCGAAAAGAAGGAATGATGGAAAATCACCCAGTATCCCAAGAGGAGTTAGGGAAAGTGAAAAAGGCAGGGGGTTTGTGAAACCCCCTCCACATGTAAAATAATAATTTCTTTTACTGTTGTTAAGAATTTGTTATCCTTTAGATTTCTACTACCAATTCTCGTGAAACTTTCGCATATTACAGTCAAAGAAAGAAACAAAATCAACAATTTCCATGGGAAAGGTTTTGTCACGCCATCACTCTGTCATGCTGTGCAAACGAAGCGAAGTAAATCCTAAAAGCCACAGATCATCTGAAAATCACCACGACTCCTAAACGACAGGGAGTCATGACTTTGCTGTATTGTTCAAAGAGCAAAAACATAAACTCAGTGGGAACTGAGTAAAATTACTGTAAACATAACATTTGGGACATGATGTTTAAATTGCCCTCCCTGAAAGAGAAATCCAATGCAGACAACTCTCTGGTGTGCCATGGTTTGCCACTATTTCAATAGGAGATTTTGCAGGAAAAAGAAGAGCCTATCGGCCACGGATCATTTGGTTTGTTTTTTGTCAACAGGAACGGGCATGGTGAGAAGGTTGTGATTAAAGAGCTTCTTAGTGAGGACGATCAGGAGAAGCGTCTTTTTATTAAAGAAGCAAAAAATCCCCCATGGCATTAACAGTGAACGCATCGTCAAATTTAAAGCTGCACGCATGGAACCAAGTGCAATGATGCTTGAATATTTGTTTTTCGACTTTGCTCCTTTCAGCAGCTCAGCAACTGCTAGCAGTCTGGATAGATTATACAACAAGACTTCTACAAGCAATTGACCAATTTCCTTTTCAAGAAAATATCGCTCTGGAAATGGCAGCCAGGCTTGCACATTTGCATGACCTTGGGATAATTAATAGAGATATTAAGCCTGCCAATGTACTTGTCTTCACCCAGCACTACTGTACTTTAGATGACAGACAGGAACTCGAGCAGGTGTTTCAAACTAGGCCAATAATTTGCAAGCTAGTGGATTTTGGAGAAAGCCGATCTATAATTAACCAAGAAAGTAATGTTTGCCGCATGTTATGACCAATATTGACTGTGGAACGCCCACCTATCGAGCCCCAGAACTCTTTAGCCAGAGGGAATCAACACTGTTCTTACAAGACTTAAAGGCTGTAGATATCTGGGTCCAAGAATTGCTATTGTTCGTCATAAAAAATCAGCTTTGAAATACCTTCATGAGATGGAGTTGGAAAAGGTTCATACCGGAAGTAGTCTTTCTGTGCTAGAGGGGCTAATTTCTAAATGAGAAGCCGGCTCACTCAGATCACTATTGCATACAGCAAATTGCCTCAGATTACATAAATTATATGATCACTGTTATGTGTTTCTGTCCAAAGACAGGCCCAATGGGTAATACATAGCTGATGTCTCGAGCAGTGAAGAACTGTGAAACACTGCAAACAGCAGAAACATACCACTTACAGTCAGCAAAGGAAGCTCTGTCCAGAACGCAACTTGCTCAAATGTTTCTGGTGATGGGACAAATGGTTGCACATTTATGTCCGTGATATTTGCCGACCTGCTGCTGTGCCAGAATGAGAAGTCAACCGTCAGCAAGTTTCACAACATTGTCTGCCTTGCTGACGAAGTCATCGTTTGGTCCCCTCTTTGATTCAACCCTACTCGTGAAGTAAGCCAACGCTATGACGTATCAAAGGCTTATGCGCTTCTGCAGGAATTTAAAGTCTTTGAAAAGGAGTATGAATTCAGAGAGGAAATAATTTCCAGTCATGGAGCTTACTTAGCTTGTGCCAGAGAGAAGCTCATTGTAGCTGTGTGTCAACTGACAAATGAAAGAGAGATGAGGGTTGCCCTCTATTCTTGCTGTGGCTACATCTTTACAATAGGATGGGCATTTCAATACCTATTTATTATGCACACACATGCCACAAACCAGGAGCTCAGCATTAATGGTAAAGGTTTGGTGAAAGTTTTCATTCACGAAAACAAGCAGTTAGCTGCTGAAAATCTTTGTGCGTGGGTATGGAAGCAACTCAGTCAAAGTGGAATTAAGAGCTGTGCTCACCAATTAGGAAGTCCAGGTAATAGCACTGAAAAAATAACTACTTAAATATCAAACCCCCACAACTTTGGAATGTCTATTCTATCAATTCAAAGCCAAAGAACTGAATTTAAGATTTCAGTCTTGGCAAATTTGACGATGAAAATTACGGGAAGAAGCATATTTAAGACTATGTTTCAGTGTCCTCATGACACCATCATCAGGTCAAAAAATAATATTTAACAGATAACAAAAATATTAATGTTCAAGTTCAAGTTCTTAGTCCCTAGAGGCTAGGTGAAAAGGTTTGCTTTTATTGAGTCACTTTGAATATTTAGGCACTGTTTTTGCTCGCGAATAAGGAACATTTCATATAGAAGACAATCAAGTTTCCTGGAGCATTTCTTAAGAATGTGAAACATGTTAGATGTTATTGTTCTAGATGGATGTTGACTTTGGCTATGATAGAATATTGATCCAGATCTTTAGTGTATATGTGAAGCTGACTAATACTGGTCTATTGTTACATTACAATAGTCATGTTGACGATCGTTACAAGAAATCCTCAATTATTACCATGCTAGACCAAGCTATCAAGCTATCATTTAACTGGTCATTATTTCATGAAGAGTGTGTCTGCCTCAAGACCTTGTTCCCACAGCTGGCATATCCTGAACACCTTATTCACTCTATGATCTCCAATTTTATTACATCCAAACAAACACCAACAGCTCCGTGTAATTCTACACCTGACCTACAATCAGTATGAATTGTTCTACCATTCAAGGAACAAAAATCAGCTGACTCTGTGTGCAAACAGTTGAAGGATCTTGGTAAGCTGTTAAACATTGACTTATGCCCAGTCTCCATTTCTCGAAAAGTTGGAGAAGATCTCAAACATAAAGAAATCAATCAATGAACAATCAGTAGTTTACACATTTGAATGTGGCTGGTGTGATGCCAGCTATGTTGGTTACACGCGTTGGCATCTCTACCAACGAATCAACAAGGCTGTGCTCTAACGGCGCCCGGTCGCCTCAGGCGACTAACATTTGGTCTCGGGCAACTGAAAAAGAAAAGCAGTCGCCCGTCCGGGCGCCTAGATTTCGGCTTGTGTGAAAACCCCAAACGAAACCAGCGAACATATTGAAACGGAATGGAATGAAACAAAAAGAAACTTCCTTGTGCTCCCGCGCTCCCGTTAGCCTGAAAAACAAAAGCGCTGAAAGCGCATCAATAGCCTGTGTGATCTTTATTAGCCGTACAATTAGGTTAAATATTAAGGTAGTACAAGGTAGGTCATGGCTCTCTTTTCGCTTCAGTGGTTACTCTTCCGGTTTTTTTAATATAGTGCATGACCAAGCTTTCTTGTCCGACAACAAAGCGAGCAACTGATTGTAACTAACATTTTATAATTTTACTTGCAAATTTGATGATATTTATTACAGAAAAAAATTCGGCAGGACAACAAGAATTGCTCACACTCAAAGTTGTCACGTCTGTGTTATGTAGTATTGTTCCATACGATTTAGCACGAAAAATTATTTTGTCCTTGCCCGTGAGAAACTGCACGATTTTTGCACAAGCATGTGTTGAAGATCTAATTTTTCTATTGAAGTGGTTGATGCTTATGTTTCATTTTTGTGTTTCAACAGATTCAACAGTGGAGCGCGTGATTAATAAAATGAAACCCTGTCCTTTATGCAAATTTTTGTTTATTTAATTAGCTTCGTCCGTGGCATGCAAGATGTTTCTCAGCACCATATTTGGCGACTTGCTTGCAATTGTAATCACTCGATCAAAATTTGGTGAAAACGAAAGTTTAAAATAAGAACCCTTTTGTTCCGAAACCTATTTCAGTGCTCTTGAAAGAAATTTTTAAGCGCGGTTTTAACACCTATGTATGTGGTTAATTTACAACAGGATTTCATGATATCACAAGTTCGCCAAAAAGAGTATGTGACAGCTAAATTTAGTAACTCGCTTCTTTGCCCGGGTCCGGTGAAATGAATATTGAACGAGAGAGATTTAAGATGAAACTGTTTGGCAATTATGCGGATTCCCTGGAACTGTAAAAAGTATACAACGCTACTCTTTCAAAACGTCACGGATTAGTAAAGATTGTCATTCAGCAATAGTTCCCTCGGCCAGATGTCGCACAAACTTACACTCAAGTTTTAATTAAACATCCTATCAATGGTTTCGTCTACTTTCTGAAAATTTTAACTTTCTTGCAAATAGTAAGTTGCAATAATGAACGCTTCCTGATTTACCCTTACTTTCTTTAATGAAAGCTAGATAAACTTTGAAGTTTGATAATTTGATAATTTGTAACAGTGATAAATACATTTACTGTGAAGTCAAACTAAGCAGGCAAGAATTATCATCACTGAGATTCTGTGTATGCCATAAAACAACAGTAAAATGCTAAATTCTATAATTATTATTTTCATGGTTAATTATTAGCTAATTACACCATGAAATAAAATATTAATTAACTAATTAATTATTAATTAATTAATCAATTTGGGCGACCAGCCTGGAAGGCTGGGCGACCTACTTGTCATGGTTAGGCGCCCAAAGGGCGCCCTGAAAATTTTCCTAGAGCACAGCCTTGATCGATAAATGTATTTTTAGTATGTGCTTGCTCAGTTGCATCACATTGGAAGTTGAATGGATTCCAAGATCGGCCAACGACAGAGCTGATTTTTTTGAGTAGAATTGTGGATTATGATGATTGGTGGGTCAAGACGGATTATTTCCTTTTGGCCGAAGAGAAATGGGGTCCTCACTCTGTGGACTGGTTTGCCAACCATGAGAATACTCAGTTGCCCCGTTTTAATAGCAGGTTTTGGTGCCCTGGTACAAAGGTGGTTTATGCCATTTCTGTTTCTTGGGCGGGTGAGAATAATTGGCTCGTTCCACCTATTTTTCTCATCCCCAAGGTCCTTAATCACATGGTTGCCCTCGGCGGTTGCCCTACACTTGTCGTTCCTCCTTGGCCTTCTGCCCCATTTTGACCTTTAATTTTTACAGATGAGGGTTTGTCTTCCATATTCTCTGATATTTTTGAGATCCCCTTGGGTACTGATGTTTTCGTTTTGGGTAATTATAAAAATTCCCTTTTTGGATCACCTAATTTCTGGTCTCTTCTTGCGGTTTTCCTAGAGAGGCTTTATGTTAACCCCCCTTTTCAGACTTGTAGGGGGTTTCTCTGCAGTTTGTAGAGTTCCTACACTCATACCACATGGTATCCGAGTATTGTTGGATGCACTTGGATCCTTGTTTTCTTGACCACTTGGGCCCTTAGTGGTAATATTTTGCTGTGTTTTTTGGGACCACTTCAACCCAATCTTACCTTGTTTCACTATGTGTTGTATTTTTCTGATATATTTTTTCTTTGGTAGTTTTCTCATTTTATTTTCTCTATTTTTTGCTTCAGATGTTAAAGCAGCTGCCAGTCGGACGTTCGGTGTTGTACCTTGTGAGAAGTTTTGGTTCTCTGCCTTTAGTTCTTGAGCTGATAACACAGTTATTAATTATTGTAAATCATTTTGTAAGTTTGAAGCGTGGTGCTTCCATAGCACTGGAGAGTTTTCTTTTCTCCCAGCTACTTCTTTCACAGTTTCCTTGTATTTGCATCATTTACGGCGTTTTTTACGCTATTAACTGGGTACATAAGTTAGCAGGTTTTGAGAATCGCAATCCATGTGACATGTTTCTAGTCAAGTCTATTGTTGAGGCTTCCAGTCGTGTTCCTCGTAAACCTGTCAGGAAGGCGGAGCCCATTACCCCTGAGATCCTTGGCTTGATTTTGCAGCATTATGGGGAAAGTAGTAACTTACTTGATATCCAGTTTGTCTGTTTGTGTTTACTTGCATATGCTGGCTTTTTCCGCATTTCCGGACTTTTAAGCATTAGGAGATCTAATATTGTAACTGAAGATCTTTATCATAAGATTTTCATAGAAGTTAGCAAGACTGATAAGTACAGGGAGAGTTCCTGGGTTTATATTGCCAAGACTGGTAATTTTACTTGCCCTTATACATAACTTATTAAGTACTTAGAAGCTGCCAGGATTCCTTCGTTTTCTCAGAATTTCACTTTCAGATCCTTACGGGAGGACAAGAAATTGAATGACAATGTCTTGTCTTTAAAGCCCCTCACTGCTAGCAGGGCGGGAGAAATTCTTAAGGAGAAGTTGGAAGCTATTGGACTAGACCCTTCCAAGTTTAGTAATCACAGCTTTAGGTCCGCAGGAGCTACTTCCTCTGTGAATCTGAATGTTCCAGATTGGCTTTTCAAAGTTCACGGAAGGTGGAAGTCAGATTCAGCTAAAGACGGCTATGTCCACGATAAACTCGACTCACGTCTTTATGTTCCTTTGCACATTGGAATTTAATTTATTCAATTTTTGTAAAAGTGAGTTTAGATTCAGTTTGTATTTTTCTATTACTTATACTTCTGTATCATGTAAGTTGTGTTTTTTAGGAGGTCGTATTATAGCACTGCTGACCTATTCCTCCTACACAATAAATTCATTATTTGTGTTTGCTTGTGTGTGTTTCATCATTACAGAGTTTAGAGCATAAATAAGTTATTTTCAGTACGCAGTTTAGAAAATAAAATTTGTTAAAACAAGGTTTATGAAGCTGTGTTTTACGGAATTACTTGTAAGGCAGTCACTTATTTTCCTTGTGTAAGGCATTCCCCTTTTTTCCATTGGAAATAGCCGATTCAACTGTCAGATCATTGAATCTATTTTCGATATGAGTTTCGTTTATTTACCTACAGTATTGTGCAAAAGTAATGCAAGCGATAATCAACGAATATCGCGATATATCAGTGATATTTAACGAGAATTTATCTTAAACGATATATCAAACGATTTATCGTTAGAGCTATTGTTTTATTTTTCGAAGAGATATCGTTTCCTGTCAGCAATATATCGTTTCCACTTTGCGATATATCGTTTCTGCTTCGCGGTATATCATTTCTGCTTTGCGAGATATCGTTCCAGTTTATCGTCCTGGCATTGTGAAATACGTGTACACATACACTTCTCCAAAAATCATTTATGATAATGACAAATCCTCTTCGTTTTTAAGTCAGCTTTTTGAGATGGCGAGTGGCAAGTTAAATGTTTTCAATGTTATTTAAAGGAACTATTGAACCTACCGGCCTTGGTTCCATAAAAAAAATCCACTCTGTAATGCGTGAAATCCTATTACAAATTTCGTAGCAAAGAAGGCAACTGTGTCACTCTAGAAGTGTGGGTGGGCATGATAGTCAAAAGCCAGTTTGCTCCATAATCAAAGACACTTTGCTCCATACAAAAGTTACCTCGCTCCATACAGAAGTTACTTCGCTCCATACAGAAGTTACTTCGCTCCATGATTTTCCCCCCAGAAATTGAATCCCTGGCTTCCAAATCGAACATCAGATAAACTGGAAGGTTGATACTTCTTCTTGAGGCATTCAATTCGAAGATCCATTTAAAATCCGGGCAAAAACCGACAAATAGTTTGAGAAATGCAGCTTTCAAAGCAACCAGCATCCGCAAGAGCAACAGTCAAGCTGTTTGCTTCACCCTGATTGGATGGATTTGTTAGTATTATCCAATCAGCATGGAGTAACAGCGTGACTGCGGATGAGCTTTCAAATGTCACCAAAAAAAGTCATTCGAAAGGTAAGTTAACGTAAAACAATTTTCAAAGAGCATTTTAACATCTAACAAGCAGTTTCATCAGTTTGATGGCAGAGCATTTCAGTTAACATCAAATGAAAACAGCATGGTACAAAATCTGTTGTTGTCATAAGGTATTAAATCGTGACATGCTGCGGTCCCGGCCAACGGCTGTGAATGCTCGATGAAAGGTTTTCGCGTGAGTGAACAGTTCATTGTGTCGACCTCAGTAAGTTTTTCAAAACACAAGTTTTTAAGCCCATTAGCCTTTGGGGCATGCAGAGCTTTTTGAAAGCAAATTTTTGGTCTTTGTTCAACCTCTTATTACTCGACTGTGCCCATTGCATGTACACAGATACGGATTCATCATACACAGTCGCTTCACTTCGATAAATCGTTGAAGCAAAGTTCACTTCGGCATACATTGTATCGTTACAACGAACTTCACTGCAACGATATATCGTGGTGATATATCGTTTTGCTTTGCGAGATATTGTTACAACAAAGTCTAGCTAGAACGATATCTCGGCGGGATATTGCGAAGATTGTACCGATATCTCGCTGATTTATCGTTTTGACGTTCGCCAATCCGTGCGATGTTTCCTTGATATACCGGCGATAAATCACGAGAGCAAAGCGCGATATTCGTCGATTATCGTTTGCATTACTTTTGCACAGTACTGTATATGTACGCTTGTTCAGTCGTTCATGTCACAAGAATCTGCTGCTTCGAATTTCGCTATCTCAAATTTTCCTTTGGTTACCTCGAAAATTGACTACTTAGAATTTTGCTATCTCAAATTTTCGAGAAAGATCATGAATTTTTCGCTTTGAAACCTGCGAAAAATCTTTCAAAAATTCAACGACTTTTCATGGTAAATTGACGAGAACAAAGGATGACTTTTGACGAATTTCTTTTGCATTACTTTTGCACAATACTGTATATCATGGAGCGAAGTAACTTCTTTATAGCGTGAACTGGCTTTTGACTATCGTGCCCACCTACACTTCTACAGTTATACTCTTGCCTTTTTTGCCACGAAATTTGTGATAGGATTTCATTCATTATAGAGTGTTTTTCTTATGGGACCAGGGCAGGTAGGTTCAATAGTGCTTTTAATTAAGACTTAATTAGCTAACTTACAAAAAATTTAACTCGCCACTCGCCATCTCAAAAAGCTGACTTCGTAATGAAGGGGATTCACGATTATCATAAATTATCTTTGGGAAAGTGAACATGTATTTCACTATGCTGTGACAATAAACTGGAATATCTCGCTAAGCGGAAACGATATATCGCAAAGCCAGAACAACATATTGCAAAGCGGAAGTGATATATTGCCGGCAGGAAACGATATCTCGCAAAGCGACAAGGATATCTTGCCGAGAAATAAAACAATAGCTCTAACCATATATCATTTGATACATCGTTTAAGGTAAAACTTTGTTAAATATCACTGATATATCATGTTATTTGTGATCTTCGTTAATTATCGTTTACATTACTTTTGCACAATACTGTATAAAAAGCATCCTTAATTTGATAAAACATCGGTAATAGTGAACAATAGCTCCCATATTCGGCTGTCGACACATAACCGACACATTACCGACAGTCAGCCGACACTGTTATAGTAGAGCACAAATCGACTGAAAAAAAGAGTAAAAATAAATAGAGTCGAAAACTTTTCCGGTTGAAAAAAGTAAATCGAAATCTGTCGATCGTACCGGATCCAGTAACATTCCTACCTATCTCCTTGATCCTCTTTGAACTGTAAAACAGGCTTTTTTACTCCATCTCCTGACTGCACATACCAAAATGTAGTGGTAAATTTAGTACCCATTTCTCATATCTTTGTTTTTACACAAAATAGGCTTCGGCTTTAAGCATTTTAGGGCAACAAATACGCAAAGCTAAAAGTAATTTTCCAATCGCCCTATAATGCATTGCAAAACGCTAGTTAACAGTACTTCATGTATGTCTGAACAAGAAGAACTTTTCAAAATGGCGGATAAATGAATAGGAACCAATTTGGGAAAGTATCGCTAGTCAACGCTAAAACAGTGGACAAAAGCCATACTAGTATCGAAAGTGCTGAGCAAGGTATCGTTATGAAATGACTTAAACTCTTTTTATGTAGTTTAGAAGCAAAAGACAAGTAAATGTTTACGATCATTTTTGTTTGCCCCACCGACAGGTTACCGACACATTACCGACAGGTTGCCAACAGGTCACCGACTGTCGGCCGACAGTCGGCCAACACTTTGGCCTCAAACATAACGCAAACTGTCGGCCGTCTGTCGGCCAACTGTCGGCCGACTGTCGGCTGACTGTTGGCCCACAGTCGGCCGACTGTCGGCCGACAGTATATTTTGGGAACTATTCTTCACTATTACCAAAACATCTAAGTGTATCAAGTAAAGAAACCAAAAATATCATTTTTACTAAGTACTAATTATAAAAAGGAAAATGAATTAAAAGAATTTTTGTCTAAATTCTCCTTGATATAAACAACATGCTTCCAAGCAATCTTAATACCATACATTCACTCTAACAAAGAAAAGCATGAAGCAAATTGCAATATATACCAAGCTACAATACCTACCACATTACAGCTCAGGCTTTGCTGTGGAAATTGAACAAGACAATACAACAACAGGACCAGATGGAAAGGAAAGATTTTGTGTGGAACAGAAAAAGGGAAACGCAAAGCCAAAAATCACAGGACAGCAGGTAATATTTATTCAATTGAAGCAAATTAAAACTAAAGACAGAACAGAATACACAACTCAATTTACATATATTTACAGTGCATTTCACAAACTTTTAACAAACCGTTTCCAAAGTTAATATGAAATTCCCAAAGTTCCATTACATAGTTTCATTACATAGTTGTCAATCAAATCATACACTTCAAAACCAAGTTGTGAATTTCACGCCAAGTTTCGTTCAGAAGTTGTGATGTTCATAAATGAGCAAAGTTTGCCTCGTTCGGTGTAGTTGGTTTGGTAGTATAAATAAAAATGAATTGTAAACAAAATGAAAAAAATTCTCAACCAAGCAAGGCTTATTTCATGCTGTTTACTTCTGAAACGCAAATTATTGGAGGTACAGAGGAACTTGGATAGCATAAATGGCTGGTTTACACTAGAAATGTAAATACCAAAGTTCACTGACATGACATTGAAATGTTCTGTTTTTAGCATATGTTTTTTATCCCTCATAGTCTATTTTTAGAGAGGTCATGGGTGACATCTGGGAAAATTCAGTTACAAGTTTTACAAAAGGATCAGCAATTTTGTCAATGCACTTCCCATTTTAGCAATGTACAAACTAGCCTTTTCTAATTGACATAACCACAGCATCTAAAGAAATTCCAAGACATTA